>JAJIZL010035291.1:1497-12378 GCA_023969395.1 Amblyomma maculatum
ATTATTATTATTATTATTATTATTATTATTATTATTATTATTATTATTATTATTATTATTATTATTATTATTATTATTATTATTCCGACTCCACGATTGGCCGGCGAAATTACTCACTTAAATAGATCGTCAAGCTAAAATTAAAGAAAGGAGAGCCGAAGTTTGGTAGAAATTAAAAAAGTTTTGTGTAGCAAGACTTCTGCGTCGCCATGTGTCGAATAGCAGGCAGTGTAACCGAAACAGCAAGGCTGCAGTTTATTGCCAAGCGCCCTCTGCGTTTCCTTAACCGTTGCCCAGACCCCTATCGACTCGTGGTGGACAAAAGCATTTCTTGACGTGACCAGAGTGGGCGTCTCCCCATGCGCGAAGCCATCTTCTTGGTCGCCGGCCTCGAGGACGCTCGACTAAGTTTTCTCCTACTAAAAGCATGCAGCACGCTGGAGGTTATTGCAGACGTCTTCTGTTTCGGGACATCCATGATTCGCCTGTTCACGCTCACGTCAGGCGTTGAGAGAGTAGAAAGCGGGCTATTTTCTCCTTCTTTCTTTCTTATGATTAAGTGACTTTCGTTAGTTTTCTGAGGCTGATAAAACTTTATTCCCGATAAGTGTGGAGAAATAGGGGGAAGTCAGCTAGCGTACTGAAGGCCGTGCAGACCTTTGGCGACGCCGGCCCATTCGATGGCCTTGAACTGAATATAAGGGTCATCGCTGGACCTTAGCTTGTGCCAAGCTTCTTGAGATAAGCTAAGGTCCAGCGATGACCCTACCTTTAGAGGGGGAGGCTTATGGGTTTTGCACGCCCAGATCATATGATCGAAGTTGTCTTTCTCCCCGCAAAAGCGACAGAAGGGATTCATATCCTTATTTATGAATTTTAATATGTAGTTTGGGTTGGGGAGGGTCCCCGTCTGTAGCTGTCTCCATATGACTTAGTGTTGTTTGGTCAGTGTCTTATGGGGTGGTGGGAGTGTTCTTCTTATTGCTTTGTAATGTGCGGTGAGTTTTTGATATGATACGACTGGCTCACCGAAGGGTTCCGGTTCCTGATTTTGCGCCACCGCTCGGCCGGCTAATTCTCGAGCGCATTAGTGGGCAGCCTCATTTCCAAGATTCACAGCATGAGCTGAGGTCGATATCAGTTCGATATCTCTCAAGTGAGGAGATTCTCTTAATTCAGTGAGTATTTGGGAAACTGCTAACTACAGCGGCACAGAAACCATAGCGTTCTGGCATCAAGCGCGAGTTCGCAGGTGCGAATGCGGTTGCAGTACACCTGTCTTCCGATGGAAGTGCACCAACCACTGAGGATGAGCGGCTAAATTGCTCGGCTCTCTCATGCGAGGTAGCCGGAGCAAACAACGGTCATGGCAGTTGCATCTCTGTGGTGGCAGAAGGCGAAGGCTCCCCATGTAATGTGCGGTGTCATTGACGTCCAAGGATTCGTGGTGGTTGAATTTTTTCACGAGCCCGCATAACACCTCACAAAAATTGTGCTACCTTTCGGAATGTAAAAATGCGCATTATTATCATTACCGTGTGCATACCCGTTTTTATACTACTTGATAGTGCATTCAATTTGCTCTACGCACATCCTGAACAGGTAACATGTTGTTGAAATAAGCCGGTGTTGCATTCCAGTGTGGGTGAACAAAATTTGGTCGTGGTTTAAACCTGGCTAAGCCGGTAAATTCACATGCAGGAGTGATGGTCAAAGGTCAAGCGTCAACGGTCAATGGTGATTTTCACCATTTTGGGCAGTATCAACCTGAGTGGCCCTTGGAGGGCAGGGAGTTAGCTACGCTATACATGACTTGTCTGTGGGTAGACTGCTGCTATACTCAAGGACACTCACAAGGTCAGGCGTCAGGCGCGATTCGTGAAAGGGTTTTACCGTGTGATATAGTGGTTTCACAACAAAAGGATGGCGGCAGGGCCTTTAGCTGGTGTTGAGACTTTCGAGCACGTGGCTGAAAACTGCTATGCACGACGCCATACAGCGCCAAAGTTCAAAGAAGCACTGTCAAAGCTAGGCATCGCGACAGCTAGGCATCGCGACAATGTCGTCTTGAACAGAGCATAGTATTTACAATACTGCATGTATTTATTCACGCAGAAGTCGGACAGCACGCAGAGACGCGTGCGCTCCGGGCCGTTGGTCGATCGAAAAACCAAGCGGATTGCAGAGGAAAGGGCAACAGCGAAAACAGCTGCGCTTCTAGGAAAAAGCAATATGTGCAGTTTTCTGCGACAAGGAATTCGATGGAGCCACGCGAAAATCACTATCCATTATATTTGTGGAGAATGGTGTCTGGTTATGTCAACGCTCGATCTGTTTGGTTTTAGCAATAAATCAACAGGCCGTCATATAATCATGAGCACGATTGACTGCACGGTGAAGCCAATGCAATTTATAGGAAATGCAAGTCAAATGAAACTGAAAAGAAACAAGCAGCACGATCTTGAGAGGAGGAGCAAAAGGACGAAAAAGAAAAAGATGAAAAAAGAAAAAAGATGACCCTGTGCTTTTCTGTTAAGATGAAGTCGCGCCAGTTTCTGTATAGTGACCCGACGCATGTACTCTATAAGATAAATGCATAATAATAAGGAACTGCTTCGCTGCCCTGCGGTTTCAGATGCTTTGGCCATCACTGAAGAAGGCCAAGTCATCTCAAAAGAAGGGCAAAAGTAGCAGAAAATTTTTGTATTTAAATCAAATGGCAAAGTAAGCCAGACTTCAGTGACAACTTTAACTGACGACAGTGCAATTAACGTTTAACCACGTTCCTCTCTCTGCACCCATTACGATAACTGGCTTTGGCTCTCAGCCAAATGCCGTTAACGCCTCCTCGTTCAAAGAAACGGAGAAATACGAGGACGGTGGGCGAAGTAAACATATCTGATCACGTGAAAAACGCACAAACAAAAACAATTCGATCAATCAGGACTCACTAGGAGAGAGCGCGACAGCATTCGAGCTGTCTGCTCCAATTACATAATGTATTTTGGTGATATTTTTGCTGCTGCATTGGTCAAACGCGAGGTTGTTTCTCGGGTGTTCCATGGAAAATACTTTTGAATTTGGCTCCTATGGCTAGTGCGCTGTAATTGGTACTTTTTGTTCACGTGACCTTTATGACGCAATCACTGTTTCGAACAATCAGGGAGTTTTGTCCCTCATGGCAGCGGAAGTTTTGTGTGCAGGGAAGATAGGATCCTACTTTTTCAAGTGCGGCCAAGGAGACAATTTTTAGTAATATACTTCAGCAGGTTGGGGTCTGTACTTTATGCTTTGTGGTCAAATGAGTTCTTTGGCGTCATCAATCAACCAGTTAAAAAGTTTATTCTCTGAGTTCGATGACGAGAACCCAATGTTATCGTATTTACAAATAAGGAAATATACAGTTTGGCTACCACGAAGTCAAAGCGCCAGAAACGCCTTGGACAAAAAAAAATTAGTTGTGATGTAGCTCTGGTTAACCCTAGTTGAATTGCGAAAGCAACGGCGGAAGCTTCTTTTGCCTGCTACATAATTCCCCTACGTGCCTGCGTGTCGTAGGGGTAACGAGACAGCAAACGGTTCTGGCAGGCTGATTCTGATATCACCCTCCCTTATGAAAGGAGCGACCCGAGTTGTCAGCTCCTGCCCGTGGCATAGGGGTAACGTGAATTCAGACGTCATGGCAGGCTGATTTGGTTTTATTGCGAAAGCAATACTGCTCGCAGTTTGGGCCTTCAGCGTGGAACGGCGGTGACCACCATTGACCTTTGACCTTTAGAGGACCCCCGTAGACGACCCCAAGCTGGCAGGAGCTGCCAACTTAGGTCTCCGGTTTCACATGGGACGGTTATGTCAGAATCAGCCTGCTAGGACCCAGGCATTCACGTTACTCCTAGAACCAAATAAGGCACGTTCATACGGCTTGGTTAAAGAGGGGTTTTATATGTGGGCTGGCAGGAGCTGCCAACTTGGGTCTCTCGTTTCACATGGGACACTTATGTTAGAATCAGCCTGCCAGGACCTTGGCATTTCGTTACCCCTCTAGGCCACTAAGGCACATTCATACGGCTTGGTTAAAGCGGGGCTTTGTGTGTGGGCTGGGTAAGAAGAAGAATTAGAAGAATGCTCGGTCACCCGCAGCTATTGCTTTCGCTCGATATTAAGTTCAGCAGCGTTGAACTCTTCTAATTTTTTGAGGGACCACGGACACGAACACGGCACACAGCGACGACCGGTTAGACCTGGCGTAGTATTGCTTTCTCAATAATAATTTGGGGATGGACAGGCAGTGACTACAGCTGAGGTATATGAACGAAACCTAAATAGACACCGACAACCTACCGTTGCGACTGAAATAAATGACCGATTTAGCGTGGTTTGAACAAATGTGAATTCGGTGGGGTAGTAGCCCGGTTTTCACTTCAGTTTCGACTTCGGTTTGCACATAGTCCTTAGCATACAGTTAGTTGTAACCCACCACATTGTGTAAATGACCACCTGACAGGATTAGGCTCTGAGAACCTGCCTGCATGGTCTAAGAATAGCATCTGATTCAGTTTTACCTTTGTAAGTTCGGGCAGTTAATGAGTGGGTTAGTACGTATCCTAGGTGTATGTCTTCGGAATGCAAATGCAAGCACGGGAATACGTACTTAGGAACTTTTTTCTTGCTACGCAGAAATGGCCCATGCGCTCCCGCCTGTACGCCGGCACCAAGCCGTATGCTGACGACAGGCCCAGGAGACACGCCAACGATCTTCTGCAGACAAAGAAGCCTCCAAGAAACACGTGGAAACGACTGGAATCCGGCAGCCGGACGCAGTCGGGTTACGACGAATAGACTCATGGCGATGGCCGATGGTGTTGAGTGCGTGCAGTGGAAACAATGAATGTGAGAGTGAGATTCTTGCGTGCGCTTCACAAATTGTATAGCTCCTCCATATGCTTATTAAACAATGTTTATAGCACACGTTTCACCTCGTTTCATTTTTGTTCCGAACTTGTAGCGTTGGGGAAAAAATTACGAAGGACTTTAGCGACTAAAGTAGTGAAAGGCGAAAGCCTGAGAAGTTTCATCTTGTCTAGCGTTCCTGCCATCTGCAATCCCACACTTGAATGCACAATGAACGCCACGCGACAGGAGCGGTGGCGTACCACCCAAACGTGCACATGTCGAAAGTTTGACGGATACTGCGCCTTCTTCCAGAAGTCTAACCTTGTCTAGTGCTCCTGCCATCTGCAATCCCACACTTGAATGCGCGCCAAGGAACGCCACGCGACAGCCGCCGCAGAAGCGGGACCCACTTCGTCCCCGACAGTATGAGCCAATTAAGGCTTTCGCCTTAATAAATAATTGTTGTCTTTCAAATGACTGATTCTAGGTGACGGACTGTATATTGTAGTGACGCACAACATAACCCACTTCTTCTATAATGCATGGTCAAAGCACAAGTGGCCTAATGTGCTGTTGTACTTCGATGTCAACTTAGTCGATGCTGATTTTTTGCACCCTGCGCAAAGCGCATCTGCATTTTACATTTTTTCGCATGTCAATGTTTCCTTCACCACTGCTTTTGCTGGTGAGCTAACGCAATAGTACGTTTCAATGACTTAACTTCTTTCCCGATGCGTGAATGTGTCGAAAAAAAAATGCCAGCAAACTAAACAATTGCCATTAGCACGACGGAAGCCCCATTGGCTGACATTAGATGATGTAGGATTCCTGCTAAGTGCAGCCTTAAGCAAATGCCTTTCGGATACATGGTCGGCTTCTGAGCCTTATAGTGAAGTGGTTACTATACCTGTGAAGCTCAAACCTTCCGAACGCTGAGGCCAAGAATTCTTTGTTGGCATCGCAGGCGCTATAAAGGACCCACTAGATAGCCTAATCGCAATTTTTGTGGCCTGAATATTATTACCTGATGGTTAACGCCATGAAAGTTACGCTACATGGCAAGAAAAGAGTGTTGGCAGGACATTGTGGAGCCACCGATTCAGTGCAGACAATATTGATGTAAGCGCCTCCGTTTCGTACGCACGTGCCTCGGTCTATGACCTCCATCTCTTACACAAGAGAGAAATAAGCCGGCGTCCATGATCGAAGAGGAGGCAGGTAGCAGTCGGTTAAAAAATTTTAAGCTGCATTGTCTTTTTGCTGTTTATCCACTACCATTGTCCCCTCTCTTTCGGCGGCGGAAAGGAAATGAGAGTTGCTAAACTTGGCCCGTCAAAATTTAAACTCCATCGCAGATGCCCTACATAACGCCTACTGTTATCATTCATCGTAAGTGTAAGTACCCAGTGAACGTGGGAAGCGAGCAATTTCGAGCGCGCCCAACTGATGGGGAAGGCCGTACCAGAGCAACAACATTATAATGATTCCAGAAACGACCGTCAACATAAAATGCAGCGACGTTTCACGATCTCTCAAGAGCTCGTCAGGAGCGATATCGCCGCGCTGCTGCTGCTATCCGCGCAAGCCATGGACTACACGTGCCACCCACGCCGCGGCTTCTTCGTTAGCGGCTTCAACACCCGAAGCCGCCGCCGTCGCCGCCGCCACTGTCATGGCCGCGCACGCGACACGCACGCGAGTTCCTGGCAGCAGGGGGCAGTGCAGGACAGAGGTCAAGTGCGTGGCGTGTCCGCTTGGAGGCGCCGCCGCCGCTTCCGCCTCCTGGAGAACGAGCCGCGTGTCCCGTGTCATAGAGGAAGCGCCGCTGCTTTTCCGGGAGTCGTCGACGTTGCCGCTGCTGAGCCAGCACGGAAGGCGCTCTTTAATTGCGGTGCGGAAGACGCGAGCCCGCCGAGATACCAGCGGCAGGGCTTGGAGAGGAGGGGGTTGGATGTCAGGGGCAGGGGTGCGGAGGTCACCTGATATGAAGATGATGACGCGTGTAGTGTGCGTGTTGTTGTTGTGTCTTTATCGGCTTCATAGTCGAAGGAGTTCTCCTTATCGTCTGACTTTGGTAGACAAGTCCCCAGAGCCATCAAGTGGTCGGAGTGTTCTTGAACCGGGCTTCTAAATTGTTTCTTTCGCCACCGCAGAGCATTTCGTCGGCAACACATTGGCGGCGCTTTTAAAAGCAGAGAATATAATCTTCGTTAACAATGGATTGGTATTATATAATCAAAGGCCACCCTTTGCCAATTTGGGAGACCTGAACTGAGGTTTTGAAGCGTTTCCCAGCATGCGGATCTGCTTCATGCGCACAAATATCTGAGCCTTCCAGCATTGTTCCGTTGTGCGTAATTAAAACAATGATTGAAATTGAAGTGAGATGAAGGAACACGCACGACGGAGAGAAGTTGGCTTGTGTCAATAAGTACATTATTCCATTCACAAAGAGACCGCATTAGTCGAAAATTGAGCTGTCGTAGTCCAGAAAAAAATGCAAAATAAAATACAGGTGTGTACTTCCTAAGCTGAAGTCCCAAGCAAAATGCGTTCATATGTTTTTGTCGCGAGTCTTGTATCCTATGTTGTGCCTCTTATCGCTTGAAAACAATGGCAGCCGATTCTTATAGATATCAACGTCACTAAATTAAGTCGACTGAAGGTAAGCCATTCAAATTTCGTTTTCTCAGCGATAACTGAGTCTTTCGCGGCCATACAAGAAGCCAGAAAGAAGCAGCGAATAAATATTTATTGCAAAAAATGAACTTGACTAATTTGGTTGCACTGATAACGGAACTAACGCTAAATCGGCGCGGAATGCTCCCGACATGCCCTAGAAAAAGAGCACGAAAATAAGTTTCCTTGCAGGGACTTCAGACAGCTCTTCACAAATCAACAAATTATGGAAGGTCCAGGAAATGAGCTCGCGATGTTGACTCAGCACACGAGGTGATAGTGTCCTGCTTACACGCGCGCCCTTTCACGAGGATAGAAACGGACTCGCGAATGTGCGTCCCATCACAGAACGCCAGGACGTATTCGATGAGAAAGTACGGAGCTTCACGTAGCGTCGCAGAAAACAAAGGGTGTTCCTGTCGCGCCCTTGGACAAAGCTTTTGCACACACAAGAATGTGCGTACTCTGGGGTGGAGCCATTAGTTGTGTCGGCCAAATTGCGCTAGGGCTTGACTTTGCACAAGAGAGGAATGACTTCTGCTCCATCGGTAAAGTGCAAGTGCTCACGCCAACGCCTCCAAGTGTTTCGAACTGCCGGCTGTGGTTCGCTTGCAGGTGCTATGTCGTAGCAGACGGCAAATAGGACAAACATCGAAGGCCGTGGAAATTTGCGGCTGACGCACTCGGAATTACAGTCCGGTAGCTCTAAGTTGAGATCATCTTAGATCTTAATGAAATCCCGCTTCAGTTTCAAGGAAATGGCCAAATGGGAACACAGTTTTATTCCGATTTGACTTTATTCAACGTCCCCCCCCCCCCCCCTTTCTGGCGGTCACTTTGACAAGCTAAATTCTCTGAAGTTTCAGGTTCCACTCCACTAAACAGCGTACCGCTCATTTGAAGTGAAGCAAATCTGCGTACACATAAGAATTACACCATCTCAGAGGTAGGGGGGCAAGAACCTTGGCAAGCTGCTCACGTAGTACCTTTTTGTTCTTGCCCTTGCATTTGTTTCTGTAACAAAGGAAATGCTAAATAAATAAATTTAATTGAAGTGAATTGAATTGGAAACTCGTTTTAATGTCCATTTAATTCAGCGATGATAGTGCAGAATTTGTCATAAATGCAGGCACCATTATGCTTGCGTTTTGGCCTTGTTGTGCCATTGGTTTTGCGCCGCCAGTATTTGGAGTCTTTTGAAGCTAAGGTAAATCCTCCTACTCACAACACTGAAGCTTATGACTCTTATCACCATTACAAGGCTCAGAAGCAGACGCCTCGGACTGTGTATTTTTGGTGAAGACTGCACGTCAGTCCCTTGTTTGCTTGTAGTTTTGTGCGGAGCTGACCAGGTTGGTTGCGCCAATTGCTAGGCCTTCACGTTTCTTCACAGTAATCGGACTCCAGCTTTCTGATTGTCTTCATTCTGTAACATGCAGCCCCATAAGTGTTATATAAATGCTCGGCACAGTGCGACTCACATTAGCAGCACGATCACGCTCATTACGACGCCATTCTAGCTTTATTCCCCCAGGACTCCACCACAGTGCTCGGCTGATGATGATGACAGTTATGATGTGTCGCGTCTCTTGTTTCTGGATGGTGCATCTCTAGGTTCGTCACTGTGTATTTTCGGGAACCGTCAGCAAAGAGCACTCACCAGTAGGAGCTGACGAGCGGTACGAACATAACTGCGCTTAATGTACAAGTGCAAGCAGTATATGGAGAACACATAGTTATCATCCGAAATACCAACGTTATGTACTGATTTTGCGGAGAAATTTAAAATGTATTACAAGAACCATGATAGTATGCTTCTAGCACGTTCAACGCGGGATTAATGACTGCCTGGAATGTTGATAAGACGTTTTCGTCCGTGATGCCTTGACGATTGCCTGTAAGAACCTAGATTAATCTTTCTGGTGGCAAAACGGATACGGCTTCTGTTGAAATGAGAACTGTTTGATTACGTAAATAAAGCATGTGGCAACTGTGGTGGAGTCCTGGGGGATGGAGGAATAAAGCTAAAATGGCGTCGTAATGAACGTGTTCGTGTTGCTCATGTGAGTCGCACTGTTTACCGATTGTTGAATGACTCCGGTACACCCTATGTGGACAACAACGACCAACATGGCGGAACTAACAAACAGCACTGCGGTTCCTTCAAGGTCGTGGAATACAGTATCTTGAAAAGAAACGGGGGTGCACGATAGACGCCGCAGGACAACTCTGGGTCTTTTACGTGATCCGACAACGCACAGCACCTGGGGATCTCGTGCTTTTCAACTTCGTCGAAACGCAGTGGCTAGTTGCGTGATCTAACATCGTGACCTTGAGCTCAGCAGCAAAACGCCGTAGCCATTAACGGCTGCGGCGTGTTTCTTCGGCAGTGTAAGCCGTCATGGTGCAACTGGCTTCATTTGAACAAATTGCGGAAAGTGTGGAAAAAGTGTCCCTAGTGACTTTCCGAATGTCACTAGGGACTATTGACATTGTTAAGTTTCTTCAAACGCAATTGATATATACTGATTTGGTTTAGTTTATTGGGTGGAGGGCTCCGGAAATGTCGACTAAGTGGGGTTTTTAACGTGCACTGGCATCGCACAGCACACGGGTGTATTGCTTTTCGACTCTCAGCGAAAAGCGAGATTTATTTCCGCATCTTTGGGCACAGTGGTCGAGCACACTAACCAGTGCGCCACCCCGGCGGGGCTTACTATATACTGATCATGTGGCAATCTTTAGTAACCATGTGACATTCTTTTCAAGTCCTCAACTGCGTAGGAGTCGGTATAGCGACAGATTATTTTAGTAGCGAAGTGGTGTTTACGATAGATTCTCCAAAGAAAGTGTGGCGGGAAAAACGCGGAACGTTTCCGGGTTGTCACAGAACTTGGCTGCAAGGGTTAATCTCATCCGTTATGTGGACCACAAAGTGAAAACTCGCGCCGCTGTAGAGGTCAGGCCGTCTCAGCTGCTTTGAGAGATAAAGTTGATGGCTGGCGCATATGTTCATACAGTTATCAGCGGTACAAGCGTCGTCAGCGGACGTGTCCTCAACTCCTCCCCGACCTCGCCTATCCAGTCGCATCGGCGGGTTAACGCTCCTTACACGACGCCGGCGGAAGGCCAAGTTCACTGTAGAGACCTCGGCCGAGACGAAGGCGTGTGGTCTTATCAATGCTCCGCGCGCGGGCGTGTGCGTGGGCACGCCCGACCGCACCGCTGCTATGTCTCTTATATCTTGCATGTGGGGTTCTTTTTTGCGTATTCTTGCCGCGTTTTCATCACATCACTCATTGCGAAGGC
>JAJIZL010035291.1:12388-30301 GCA_023969395.1 Amblyomma maculatum
GACAGCTGATGAGCTACGTGTACAACCATGCCGGGATGTGAACCTGGCAGCCTTGTTGCTTCCACCGGCGGCAGGAATTGTGGCGCGGCCGTCTCAAAGACGATTTTGTCCAACGGAACGTTGCGGGCTGTTTCCGCAAGAAGCTCATGACCTGAGGAGCCCAGGGCGGGGGTTAGGCCTAAGCAAAGGTTGGGAAAGTTTTGCAGCCAAAACCTCGCTTCGGCCCATCCACCATTAAAGCTCTGTAGGTGAATCGGGTGATCAAATTTGACTACCTCTCTAATCATGCTTGCAGTTTCGTGATTCGCGTTGCGGGAGTACACAATCACTGGCAGCCGTCGCTCCGCAGCGAGAGCCAGCTGCCTTCTGAAGGCTACCTTCTGGTTCTTTTCGAAGCCGGCCGTAGGTTTCTGGGAGAAGTCGAGTCCTATCCTCCCAACGGCCACTGCTGCGCTGTGACCCAGGGCGCGCACGAGACTCTCATGGACTCCGTCGGAGTACTCGTCAGCGCAGAAGGGGGGACAACCAAACGAGCCCCAGATGCAATCTTCTTGCAGGATAGTATTCCATCTGGCGTACCGTTCAAATGCGACCGGATTGCTGAAGTTCGCAATGCATCCGTCATAACAGTAGGGAAATGTGTGGCGCTGATTTAAACGGAACTCAGCGAATGTTCTAGCGTGACCAAACATTCTAAACACTTCGTCCATGTGACAGAAGGTGTCTATGAGACCAGGATCCCATGTTGCGGTATAGGGCCAGGCTTTTGGCAGAGGTGGGTCCAAAGAAGATGCTTTAGGACAACGCTGGAGAGATGGCGGTACGGACGGCATATCGGCGTTCGAACTTGCGTCTGTATGTGGGAGGTCCGAAGTACTGGTACAGTGGCTAAAGAAGTACTGGTCTTCGTTACTGTGAGCGTCGTTGGGAAACGTGACAAGTGGCAGGATGGCATTCGCTAGGATGAGCCATCGCGATGGTGATGACGATGATCTTGTGGCTATCCTTTTGCATCGCGGGGGCGAACGCTGTGTGCCACAGCCATTT
This sequence comes from Amblyomma maculatum, assembly GCA_023969395.1. NCBI lineage: Eukaryota > Metazoa > Arthropoda > Arachnida > Ixodida > Ixodidae > Amblyomma > Amblyomma maculatum. The sequence continues at coordinate 13,436 of JAJIZL010035291.1, forward strand.
ATATCAAATTAATTAAAAAGTGCATCACTCAGCCTGTCCTGGTGTTTCCTATGTCACGTTGCAGTCAGCCAACACCATTACCGATGATGATGACGACGATGATGATGATGATGATAAAGATTTAATGACTATTCCCTTTGTAACCCATGGGCACGTGATTCCGTTCCCTCAACGCAACGTTGCCTCAACGCAATGTTACCTCAACGGTATGGAAGGATGGATGGAATGGATGGAATATAGGAGCGTCCCCTTTGAAACGGGGTGGTAGCAGTAGCTATCATGCTCATTTCCCCCCCTATATCTTAATTATTGATTTAAATTGGTTAACTAAACCATCATTATATTTATTAAATTTTTGTTTCTACATTACTCACATTATGTCACTTCTCTGCTTTTAAGCCACCAATCTTCCAGTCGTTTTTTTGCTAGTTTCCACCGCCGGTTTATTCACCCGGCCACTGGTATCTCTAAACCCCAGAGCTTCAGAACAGTGATTGCGCCTGCATCAACTTCCGGATGGATACCATTACATTCGAGTATAATATGGTCAATTATTTCACTGAAGTTACCACATACAGCAGATGCGTCATCTTCATTGTTAAATTTCTTTTTGTAGCTGCGTGTTCTAAGGCACCCTGATCTAGCTTCAAAAAGTAGGGCACTGCCTCTTGAGTTATCAAAGAAAGCTTCCTTCCTGATCTGCCTTTTCCACTTTCGGTATATTTCTACACTGTGTTTCTTTTCCATCGAAGTTATCCAATTTTTACCTTCTGTGTTTTTAACCTGTTGCTTGATGCTCTTTATTTCTCCGTCCTTGTGACTAGCATACTGTCGTGACGCTGGGGCTAAGTCGACCCGGCCTTCACTTGGTAGCGTGCAGAGACTCCGGGTTGAAGTAGGATTGAATGTTCGAAGTTGGTAAAATATATACAAGCAGGTTTAATGGCACTTTGAGAAAACGTATTTACATGAAAAAGAAGCGTTAAGAGTTCATAGCGAGAAGCGTCTGGATGAGCCGTTTACCCAGGGCTCAGAGCGTCATTTCGTGCTCTGCAACGTCCTTAAAACCCCCTATGTCCAGCCCCTCTCTGAAGATGCTGACCAACCATTTCCAGGGCACGCCCCTCAGATATCGGCATCCAATCGAACACATCACTGCACTGATGGTCTGATGCACTGACTGGTCCTGCATTGTTTTGTTGGGCGTGGTCACTTGTTGGCGGGAAGAGCTTGGGAACGGCGAGGAGGTACATTTCTATTCTTCAGCAAAGATCCGATATGCTGGTTCCGGTAAGTGGATTTCCTTCTCAGAAACCGAAGTGCACGTGCGCGCCACATACTGCTCCCAGCATTGTCCCTTTCCGGCAATTGCAAATCTTTCCTGCATTCCCGGGAATTCCTCTAATGGCCGTATGCGTCATGCTCCTTTCTAGTCCTGTACGTCAGCGGACGCCGTCTCCTTTGGACAATAGGCATTCCTCACTTGACCATAGCGCTTCTCGACGGGAAGGGTGAACAATTGAACGAAAGCACTTCCGGCTATTTCCCACAGGGCGACATTTCTTTGTATTTTTCTAGAGGTTCCCTTGACAGGGCCAATTTGGAATTTGCAGGGTCTCAACAAAGCAAAACAGGCTCACACAAAAGGATTCATGGAAACAGGCTCACTTAGCGCCCTTGCACCAACAGCACATATCCTCAGCACATATCCATGCCCACAGGCGAACAATAGAGCGCGCAAGTGCGGACCATGCACGGTCATAACAATACTTACTAGTTAGTTTCCTAGTTCTTTTCCTTCATTGTGAGTCAACGCTTTTTAAGTACAGGTATTTAAATACTTTAGCTGCTCATATGTTACTGTCCAATTTCCTCAGGCGTTCCTCATATAATATTTTACTCTGAGCTTCCCGTACTTCGAAAGATGTCCAGCCCATATCTCCCTGTACCGCCCCATTTGTAGTTTTGCAGTGGGCACCTAGTGCTAATCGTCCAACGGATCTCTGATTTATTTCTAATGTCGACTGTAGCTTTGATTTTAGGCACAAAACCGCATTTCCGAAAGTAAGTCCGGGCACCATAATTCCTTTCCAAATACCCCTCGAAACCTCATACCTATTGCATCCCCACAATGCCTTATGCTTCATTACCCCGGCATTCCTTCGCCCTTTGGCCTTAAGTGATTGCTCATGCTTTCCAATGTATGCCAATCCTTCGTTTACCCATACCCCCAGTGTAAGGTATCGCTAGGCGCCCCCGGATTAGCGGCTATGTACTCAGTACCTCGTGGTAGGTTTGCTTGTAGCATGAATTGGTGCTGGCTGCGTGCAGACGAGAAGGCGCCGCGAATCACCGGATGAAGCAGGGAAAGCCATTAGAGTGACGAGTGTCACCGGGCGGCTGACAGGCAATCGAGTCCCCAAGAGGGGGAAGTTAAGCTGCTTTGTGCGTACCTGCAGTATGCTTTTCATACGAGCCGACACGACACCGCCGTCGCGGTTGAAACGTCCGTTCACAGACACGCCGCGTCCAGACATGACATTCGGCGCCGGTGGAAGAGTGATGGGGAACGTTGAACAAAGGGGAAGACGTCCGCGGGAGGACCGATTGGCCGAGCGGCTTTTCGTCGCGCCGCCGCTAAGCCAGAGGTCACGGACTTTGCAAGAAGAGCGGGGGCGCGAGACGGCGGTGGTCCGCTAACGACCCTGCTCATTTGCTTTGATGATCTTAACGCAGAACGCGGCAAAGTGTACAGTGGAATGTGGGCAGCATGTGACATTTTGTGTTTTGTGTTTTTTCTTTCTTTCGTTGTGGGGGAAAGGGTTTCACTCACACTGCTGAAGTTGCACGTGGCCACGAACCAATCATGTTGAGGTTCGTGGCGATTGGACGTAATGGAAATGTGGGCTGGACACGGAGGGCTTAAAACTAAGCCCTAGAGACCAGTCTGATGTTCTGAGCTATGGCTTGATGGGTACATCTTCGGCTAGGCCGAGCTAGCCAGATTCATGTATATTTTGCCTAACCTTGCTGTAAATATTGCCAAGTTTTGTACATAAACTTCAGTTAATCTCTTCGTAACAAGTGCCGTTATCCATATTTCGTCGTCTCTGATCACCGTCTTGGACGGGGCGCACCTGTGGTGCAATTTGCCACGTCTTCAAGTCACCAAGAACCTATTTCGAGAAGGAGAACGAAAATTCACTCCCAGATATTTATATTCTATTACTCTAGGTATTTCATGGCGTTGCATTTTAAGACCCTGATCAGTTGAGCCGTTGAAAATCATCAGACCCGACTTAACTGCTCTAAAACTGAAGCCTAGAGCGTCCCCTTCGTCTTCGCAATACTTAGGTAGAGTTTGCAATTCTTCCAGACTCTCAGCTAGCAGCACAATATCGTCTGCATACATCAAACCGGGGAGGCGCTGCTCTACCGCCTTTCCACCTAAACTATATGACAGGTTAAAACCTAGGTTACTGTCTTGTATCCTCCGTTCCAGGTTTACCATATAAAGCATGAACAGCAACGGTGATAGAGGACAGCCTTGTCTTAATCCTTTGCATATTTTGACATCTTCCGTACTTCTTATCCCTTCCCACGTAATTTCTACTTTGTTATCCCGGTATATTTTCTGTAGGAACTCTATTATCTCATAACCGATAGCGATACCTTCTTCTTTTAATATGTTCCACAGGAGTTCCCTGCTTACGTTGTCGCACGCCCCGTTTATGTCCAGGAAGGCCAAATACAAAGGTGTATTTTCCACTCTTAGATCTATTTCGATGCATTGGGTAAGCACGAACAGGCTATCATCTAAGCGCCTACCATTTCTAAAGCTGTTCTGAAGTTCTCCGAGTATCTTATTACTTTCTACCCATGCTTGCTCATTTAATTTCACCCATTAGGGTCCTCTGAGCAGCGTCAATTGGCGACAGACTGCAGAAATATTGTAAAAATAAATAATAGCGGGTTTAAAGCAAGGCGTCCCTGTTTCTTTAGTGGCGCAACACGTCTATGTTTTGCTCTGTTAAAAGGCGAAGTACTTGGCTTTGCTTCCTTCTACCAGCCAACCCTCGGACGTTGAGCGTTGCAACGTTCAGACACTGATCCATCGCCATAATCATGCATTAGAAGGAGGCCGGGAGCATAACTCTTACCTTTCACGTCTAGCATGGCGCTAGACGTTTCCAGAATGCCCACCTCCATCATCTTTTACGGGCTCGACTTGCTGCGAGGGTCGCTTTTCCTCGGCCCTCCTGTCCGCCGCTATGTTGGGCCGTGGCTTGAAAGGAGTTCGCAGGTTCAGGGTCGCTTTCATAGGCGGCTCGCCGTCGTTCTTAAGGGTCTGCTGTTCGCTCCCGTCTCCTGCCTTGGTATGCGGGCGTTTAGGTGTGCTGCCGGCGCTCGTTAACGGAACGCCGTTTCCCGTAACAATGGTCACCTTCGTCGCAGGCTCCAAAGAACCTGCGTCTTGAAGGGGTGCGTTCTCGCTCGCAGACGTCGCTGGCACCCCGGTTGCCGACTCTTGTTGTTTTCCTGTGTCATCACCCGCCTCTTTGCCGGTGATGGTCGGTGCTTCCACGTTGACGGATGCCGCAGAGGTTCCTACGTCTTCGCTTCCCTTTGCTGCTTCCTCGGCCTCGACAACATCCATTACACCTTCAGGCGTCTCCTTTCTGAAAGCGGGCACTGTTGCCGCAGCGTAGGTGCGAACACAGTCTACTTCCGTGTGTCCAAAGCGTCGGCAGCGAGAACAACGCGGTACTTTGCACTCGCGTCGTACATGGCCACAACCATGGCAACCTAGGCACTGCATAGGCCTTCCGGGAACGACGACGAGGGCCAGCTCACCTGCTACCCTTATTTGATGGGGCAGGTCGTCCGCCTTCATCCCGGCCTTGAACTTGAGAAGTACTGACCTCGTTGTCGAGCCTTTCTCGCTGACGCCCTGGACGCGCCACCGTTCTCGAGTGACCTCCGTCGCATTCCCGAATGCGGCGAAAGCCGTGCGAATGTCCTCATCTGCGACACCGTGTATCATCCAATGTAGTCTTAGTCGGACTTGCTGGTCTTGAGGGTCGATAATAACACACCGTCGACCCTTCACTTTCAGCTCTTTCAAAGCTACAATACGCTTCGTGGCTTCAGCAGTCTTGAAGGTGACAGCCCACACGTGATTAACCTGATACGCCCCCAAGGCTACAACCTCGGCGAGCGCGTCGGTCTCGGCGAGTGCATCCCGAAAACCTTCTACGCGGTAGGGCATAGCTCGAACGTGACCATGCAAAAAAACCGTGTTTAAAACAACACGTCCTGTGGACAGCTGCGGCAAAACTATCTGATATTCACTATCTTCACTTACATCGGACCTGTTACCGCGGCCACGCAGTGGGCACGTCGGCTGGGTGCCTTCTTCTTGTCAAACGGTTGTCAAGACTTATAGTGCAGGCCGTGATTTCGTCTACGTGCGGAAGTTTGATTGTTTGTGACCTGGTCTTGCATAACAGTGAATGGCGCATTCTCTGCGTGTATGCACCAAATGCAGCTGAAGACAGGCTCATTTTATTTAAAAACATCGAACGATACTTAGATTCAATAAGGCAGCTGATAATTATGGGTGACTTCAACTGTGTTTTAAGCGCCCGAGACAAAACCTCTAACCACCCCTTTAAAGATGCAAGCACCGATTGTTTGTTGCAGATCATTGCAGAGTTTTCATTAGAGGATGTTGCTGAGTGCTTGGAGGGAGCACGCAGCGTGCAATACACCCATTTTCAGAGTTCTAGTCATGCTCGACTTGACCGAATTTATTTATCGTTGGATGTGATACCGAAGTGTAAAAATTATTCTGTTATCCCAATGTCCTTCTCCGATCATTGTCTGGTGAAATTCACTATATGATCTAGAAGCCCAAGCAAAAGTTTTGTGTGGGACCTTTGGAAGCTGAATTCCAAACTTTAGAAGACGATAACTTAATCGAAATTATTGTATAGAACCTAATTGAAATAAATAAACGACCTAACAGCAGCATTGGGGAGCAATGGGAACTGTGCAAGCAAGAAATTAAAATGAAAGCGATAGAAAGAGCCAGCTGTATTCGCCATAACGAAAAGCAAGAAGCAGGCCTAAGATCAACATTAAAGAAGTTAATAGCGCAGGAGTGTAAGGAGCCGGGGGTTTACAAAGAGGACATCAGAAAGATAAAGAAAATAGAATTATTAGACGAGGACCGATATCGAGGAGCGCTCGTTCACGCCAGGGCCGAAAGATGGTTCGCCGGCGAGACGCCCACTAAGCGGGCTCTGGGTCTTGAAAAAGCACAGGCTCATCGAAATGACATAACCGAAGTAGAATGGAACGGAAGCCTCGTGACAGATAAGAACGACATTGCACGTGCAATTTTCGACTATTATTAGGAGCTGTCTGCTTTTCGGGACATGAAGTTGGAGACGTTTAAGCAGGTGTTTCTTTCCTCCTTGCCACGACTGGATGCCACCACAAAAGAAAAGTTAGAGCAGCCGATTTCCGAGGACGAGGTTGAACGTGCCATTGATAATCTGAACCCAGGAAAGTCGCCTGGGCCGGATGGTTTGAGCGCAGCCTTTTATAAAGCATTCAACTGTCCCCATTGTTAGCTGCAGTATTTAACGAAGACTATGAACTTGGTGCACTCCCTCCTTCGTTCGCATCCTCACACACAGTGTTAATTCCTAAGTCAAACCAAACAGAGAAAATTAAATTTGTGACGTCATACAGGCCCATTTCTTTAACAAATGTGGATTACAAAATACTGATGAAAGTTCTGGCAGCCAGGCTACAGACAGTGATAAAACATATTGTTGGCTCCCACCAGACGTGTGGTATAAAGGGCCGGTCCATTACAACAAATATTCATAAGGCGAGGTGCCTGCTGGAATGTTGTGACGTTGTTTGTGCGAGGGTCGCACTTCAGCTCGACCTAGAAAAGGCGTTTGACTGTGTTCCACATGATGCATTGTTTGCAATATTGGATTATATCAATGTTGGTTCCATAATCAGAGAGGGCGTAGCCCTGGCGTACCGAAACTGCACAACGCGATTGATTGTTAATAATGTACTAGGGGAACCCATAAATGTGCGGCGTTCGGTACGTCAGGGTTGTCCCCTCAGCCCTCTTCTATTCAGCATTTATATCGAAACTTTATGCCTGTCTATTATGCAAAATCCATCTGTTCAGGGCTTTCAACTGTACATGTCTGAGGTCAAACTTTTGGCGTACGCTGATGATGTAGCAGTGTTTTGTGCGAACAAAGAAAGTATTCGCACCGCAGTTGAAGTTGTGAAAGATTTTAGTGCGACCACAGGAAGTCCAGTAAACTGGGGAAAGTGTCTTGGCTTCTGGCACGGGGCGTGGACATCAACGCCTGACTTTTTTGCCAACGTTACATGGGTTACAACACCCGTGAAGTATTTGGGCGCACCTCTAGAATTCTATGATGAGAGCAAGCCATTTTGGCGCGCCCAAGTTCAGGAAATACGGGAGAAGGCTGACAAGTGTCTATCTTTGCACGAACCACTGTGTGTAATCTATTTTTTGTGGCCAAGGTGTGGTACGTCATGCAAGCGCTTCATTGTTCTAGGTTGAGTGTTCAAAAGCTACACCGAATATTTGCTGTGTTTGTATGGGCATCAAGCTGGGAAAGATGTAGTCGGGATAACCTGTTCCGGCTAATTATAGACGGAGGTCTCGGGCTTGCTCACTTATTCGTGCGCCAGCTTGTAAACAGACGGCCTTGTATAGCGGCCGTCTAGGTCAAGACGTACTGAAGCGTGTCAAAAGAATGCTAGTTTCTCCTGGGGTAAAGACGTTTTTCTTTAAGTTACATACAGGAACATTAACGGTACAAACGTTTTTTGAAAGCAAGGGCTTTTATCTGCCATGGGGTTCACTTTGCTTAATATGTAAACAGCCAGAGACAATAGACCATGTATTTCTGCACTGTTGGGAGGGTGTCTATTTTTGGGATGTGCTGCTACGAACTTTTAAAAAAGAATTACCATTAGACTCATACGGGATTAGATTCCTGCCAACTGAAAATAATGATGGGATTCCACTTGATATGGTTATGCTAATAGGCCTGCACAGTCTATGGCGGTCCAGAATGGCGGGTTTTCACTGTAACCCTGACGCCCGCCCAGCAAGGCTCTACCTTCGCGAGAGTATACACGCATTGGTTGAAATGCACAAATTGAAGACCACTGTGCCAGACTGGATTTCAAGAGTCGAACCACTATGCGAGCAGAAGGAATTTTAACTTGACAAAGGCAACTCGTATGAGCCTGCCGGCTTCTGTATTAAGTGTCATGCTTGTGGTAACCGCTCTGCTGTGAGCATTCTGTTTGTAGCGAGTTTTTGTTGGTTTTGTTTTGTGTTGGTGATGACCGGCAATAGCGAAAAAAAGAATTAGTGGCGCAACGAATTGACACTACTTACCTCATCACTAAGCGAATAAAACATCTGTTCGAATCCTGTAGAGCAATTTTTTTTAATTTTCTTTAACCGCCAACATTAAAGTAAGCTACCAAGATCATTCCTGGGGAATGGTGCCCTTTAGGTTGCAATATGTAGTGTTTTTATATCTCAATAGCCGCAAAAGCCGTGAACACAGCCACGAGGTGATGGCATGACAATGATAACACTAATCATTTACCTTTACCGTAATAATTTCCTGCCTTCAGTGAGGGTATGTTACCTTTAGGTTGCGTTCAGAGACACCTTTCGGTAACTATCGCCGTTTTACCCGCTGAGAGGCAACCAGTGAGGAGAAAGAAGTTGCGGGACCCAACCGTTGAGGAGACGGAATTACGCCCCGTGGGCACCGTGTTGGTGTCACAGTCGTAGGAAAAGCAAGAAAGGAAAAATACAACCAAGCACAGGGGACACAACACCTGTTTACTTACTTATTTCGCAGACTTGCCATAAGGCACACTATAGAAAATATGTAAAGCGTTTTCTTAGCACGCAACACACAGCACACTTAAACAAAGGTTCCTAAGACTTGCACGGTGAAGTCCACCAGTAGGATGCATGGATGGACGGACGGACGGACGGACGGACGGACGGACGGACGGACGGACGGATGGACGGACGGATGGACGGATGGACGGACAGACGGACGGACGGACGGAATATAATAGAGTCCCCTTTGAAACGAGGCGTAGCAGTTGCTGTCATGCTCATTTTTTTCCCTATACCCTAATTATTGTTTTAGATCAATTAAATATACCATCATTCCATTTATTGAATTTTTGTTTCTATATTACTAACATTATGTCACTTTTCTGCTTTCAAGCCACCAATATTCCTATCATATTTTGCAAGGTTCCACCACAGGTTCATTCACCCGATCACTGGTACCTCTAAACCCCTGGGCCTCAGGAAGAGTGACTGCGCCTGCATCGACTTCCGGATGGATACCATTCGAGTATAAGTAGGTTAATTGTTTCCATGGTTTTAGCTTATACTGCACATATGTGTTACCTTCATGGTGAAATTTCTTTTTGTAGCGGCGTGTTTTAAGGCACCCTGATGTAGCTTCAAAAAGTAGGGCACTGCCTTTTGAGTTATCAAAGAAAGCTTCCTTCCTGATTTGCCTTTTCCACTTTCAGTATAATTCTACACTCTGCTTCTTTTCCTTATAATTTATGCAATTTTTACCATCTGTGTGTTTCGCCTGTTGCTTAACGCTCCTTATTCGTCGTCCTTGTGACCAGCATACTTATTGGTTTCCTAGTTCTTTTCCTCCGTTGTGAGTCGACGCTTTTTAGGTAATACTTTAGCTGCCCACCTGTTACTGTTGAATTTCCTCAGGCGTTCCTCATATAATATTTTACTCTGAGCTTCCCGTGCTTCGAAAGATACCCAGCCCATATCTCCCTGTACCGCTTCATTTGTTGCTTTGCCGTGGGCACCCAGTGCCAATCGTCCGATGGCTCTCTGATTTCTAATGTCGACTGTACCTATGAGTTTAGGAACAAAACCGCTTTTCTGAAAGTAGGTCCAGGCACCATAATTTCTTTATAAATGCCCCTCAGCACCTGATACCTGTTTTGTCCCCACACTGCCCCATGCTTCATTATCCCGGCATTTCTTCGCCCTTTTACCCTAAGGGATTTCTCGTGCTTTTCAATGTATGCCAACCCTTCGTTTACTCATACCCCGAGATATTTATATTCTGACACTCTGGGTATTTCATGGCCTTATATTTGAAGACCCTGATCTTGAGCCGTTGAAAATCATCAAGCCGGACTCAACTGCACTAAAATTGAAGCATAGAGCGTCCCTTTAATCTCCGCAACACTTAACTAGAGTTTGCGAGCCTTCCTGGCTATCTGCTGACAGCATAAAATCGTCTGCATACATTAAAGCGGAGCGACGCTGCTCTACGACCATTCCGTCTAATCTATACGACAGGTTAAAACCTAGGTTACTTTTTTGTATCTTCTGTTCAATATTTATCATAAAAAGCATAAACAGCAGCGGTGATATAGGACAACCTTGTCTTAATCCTTTGCATACATTGACAGCTTCCCTACTTCTAATCCCTATCCATGTAATTTCTACTTTGTTATCGCGGTATATTTCCTGTAGGAACTCTATTATCTCATAACCGATACCTTCTTCTTTCAATATGTTCAACAGGAGTTCCCTGCTTACGTTGTGCGCCCCGTTTATGTCCAGGAAGGCCAAATACAAAGGTCTATTATTCACTCTAGATATTTCGATGCATTGGATAAGCACGAACAGGCTGTCATCTAAGCGCCTACCATTTTTAAAGCCGTTCTGAAGTTCTCCAAGTATCTTCTTACTTTCTACTCATGATTGCATCTTTAATTTCACCCCCTGCATGGCCAACCTGTACATAACAGATATGTGTAACAGCACATGATGTGGATCGACTAGCAAGCCAGCGCCGCCCTGTGGGCCGCGTTAACAGTACTTCAGGATCACTCCGGCGCAGCCGGCGTGGCAGACTGGTTAGCATAGCGAGAAACCGAAGGCACTGCAAATGAAAGCGAGCGAATAAATGAATTTCTTGGCAGAGGTTCACGCCGCAGATGTTTTAATTCTCTCTTTGTTCATTTTGCAAAGGCAATTAAAAGTGGAGCTCACTATTTTGAAGCAGGACACACATATGACGTGGAGGTGGTGACGTCCGGCTGTTCTCGGAAAACTGCAAATTGCTGGTCTCCCACTATCAAGCCGCAGCCGCAGTTCCTCTTAATAAATTCTTGTATTAAGTATGCTTACAGTTATGGCGGCTTGTGTTTTCTCGTGGCTATAGTATAGCCAGAACCGTAATGCGTGTCAGTTATAGTATGGCGGCGAGGTATAATTTCGATGGCTCAATGGTGCGGTACCGTGGGCTGCGCGATGTCAGCGCTGTTGTTGTTGTGGCTGTAGGAAGCAGGAAAAGAAAATGCACGGGCCTGCTACTGGCTCTGAGCCACCTCCGCTGCCTCGTGCAGATAGAAGAAAAAATAGAGAAGAAAGAAAAAGAAAGAGGGAGAGAAAGACGCGCGCCGCAACAACAGCCGTCGTCCACCACCAGCGGTGGCGTGTGCAATGACGGCCTACAACAGATAAAAATTCGATAGTAGGCTAGCCCCCGCCGCACGCGGCGGTGACCTGTTTCCGGAGATGGGGTGAAGAGTGGCAGTTCCGAGCCCTACGGGGCTGGGACGGTAGGTTAACACCGCTTCCGGCGAGGGCTAACCAGCCACCGAATTTTATCTGTTGTAGGCCGTCATTGCACCCGCCACTGCTTCGGTGGTGGACGACGGCTGGCTGTTGTTGCTGCGTGCGTCTTTCTCTCCCTCTTCTTTTTCTTTTATTTTCTCTTCTGTCCGCACGAGGCAGCGGAGGTGGCTCAGCTAAAGAGCCAGAAGCAGGGCCGTGCATTTTCTTTTCCTTCTTCCTACAGCCACAACAGCAATAACAACTGACCGCCGGAGGCTGCGTTTCGATTAAGGCGAAACGAAGAGGCGTCCCTGTGCTGTGCGATGTCAGCGCACGCACTATCGGCCCTGCAAAGGTGTTAAGCGTTGGCTTGCGTCTTCTGCGTCGTGACAGTATTGTGACCATACTTACCTCAAAGGGTAATAAACACCACGTAGGTATTAAACCGCATCATTATGTACTGGGAAATTAGTTACTTACGAAGCTCTTTCTTTAATGCGAGTTGTGCTCCATCGGAGTCGCGGGTGATTTGCATATCTTTATTTACGCAGTCGCTTTTGCGATGTAAGTGATCCGATCGAATGCGGGTGCGTACATGTAATAGAACTAAGCACCCGAAAATGAGTAACGAAGTCGAATCTTGCGAGGCTTCTCTCACCAGTCGTTGAGGTCGTCGGCAGTGACTGAACCTGCACCAAATCAATACATTCCAAATGTGAGTAAACATGACAAGAAAACGTCGTTCGGTTTAGAGCAGGTCACCATAACTCATCCGCGACGCTTGATAACGCGACTCTATAATTATCTGGGGGGGGGGGGGGGGAAGGCGAATTCTAATCTGGCGCAACATGTGCAATCCCGGGAGTGTAAATCGAAGGATGAACCGTCTCATTGTACGCCTGATGTCAGTAATACGGGTGTAGTTTACAGCAATGGTAAACAATTCTGTCGAGAGTTTGTTGAGGCATATTAGATTGCTAAGGCTGAGTACAAGTGTGTGGCTAAGGCATCGGTTAGACTTCATTGTAAGGAATTCGCTCTATCAGAAAAGTCGTTAGTTAGGCCTTGACTTTGAACTGGCTTTGAATTTTCTTCTTCTTCATCATCTCCTTCTCAATTTCCTGCCATTTCACCGGTTGGGTTGTGCGCGTACTTTTCGGAAGGAGTCTTCGTTGTTTTCTTTCGGTCAATAAACATTCAGTTGCTAGTTCAGCCTTGTCCTGTCCTCTTTTTTCCCGTGTCTCGTCCTTTGGCTGGTTAAAAATAGAGCGAAAGCTGCGAGTGTTGCAACGATAGTCTCTGTAACGCCGCCTTCTTAATCCAGGGATATAGCGTTAGCGCTTAGTACTTACTGTTCCTCCTGCATCACTAGAGACTTTTTGTTGCAGCGTATGAGGAATCAGGATGCGCGTCACATTGCATTGTCTGTGCTATAAACTAAGGAAGCACGACACATTTTGTTCGACGTGTCACAGTATCCGTCAAGTGGACGTGCACACGGTGTCGCCATGTAGTGACAAGTCAATTACTGCGATTTTTACTGCAGAAAAATTTACTGCTGTTATTGATGACCGATGTGATCGCATCACAAGCATTTTTTTGTTGCAAAACAAATATGTAAATACAGAACGCGTAAAGACTCGCATAATGTTCCACTGCTGTGCTTTTCATTGTTGCTACGACATAACGTACATTGTACATGGTAAGGCCTAAAACCTGAAAGTTGCCAAATTATCTGGAAAACGAGAGTTGAATGTCAGTAACCTCTTTACATATGGGAGAGTGCCTAATAAAAGCGAACGCCACCTTTTATTCAGAGTCATGACGCTGAAAATGCAGAGGAGCAATACATTTGTTTCGAAGAAGGCTAGACAGCCGGTAGCCATGTTGGCAAGTGCAGCCCGTAGCAGGTACGCAACTTAGAACGGGGGCGCATAACGACACATAAGACAAGATAAATTAACGTTTGCACAAGCGTACTCGTTACGCTCAGTAGTGTCATGATCAAGTTCTCTGCGTACATGTCCATTGCCAGCTGAACAAACAAATGCATTCTCAAGCGGCCTTACCTTCAGAAATAGTCCAGCACGGCCAACGAGCTGTCCTCTAAGGCGCTTACGTTCTTTGGTTCGTCCGGGACGCCTGAAATAACAAAATGCCGGTAAAGTGCCAGTTACGTCACACAAGCGCGTTGAACACAATCGAATTTTAACAATGATACCAGCCGGCGTAACATGGTGAGACCGCAAGCAGTATAAATGACTGTGTGTTGCAAGAACGTAGCCAGCGCTGATGCCTTAGAGTGTGGTTGTTGTTGTGGCTGTAGGAACGAGGAAAAGAAAATTTGTAGGACGCTTAAGCTTCGCTTTCAAGAGTGGAACGCGATAGCGTTATTGCACCTCGTCGAGAAAACTTACTAAACGCAAGGGTATTGGGGCATCCTCGCACCGGTACCCGCGCGGCCCGAAGGGCAGAAGCGGGTGAGCGAAGAGAGTGATCTAAAGAAAGGAAAGACGCTTGATTCTACAACCTGTGAGGGTGCACGGCGAAACGTCAGGGGCGAGTGGCGCGCCACGTGTCGGGGCAGCGCCGCACATTGCGAGGAGGGGTTCTTCTGTGTTTGCCGCAAGATGGCTCTGCGTGTGCGCAGAGCGGAGAAGAAATGTAGCGGAAACATACTTCGCTACTCGTGTAACTGCGACTTCTGTAAGTAACATGCTCATAATTACCGATATACACTGCAGTATAACGTTCTACGGCATGTTTCTAAGGCAACACCGCATTCACTAGAAGCGCTTTTGTACCGCTTTCAAGCATCGTTCGTTCGTTCAAGACATTTATTTATTCAAAAGGGGGAGTAGATATGACGGCAGTCCTGGGTGGCGCCCTCAGTCCAGGGCACCAGTTGAGCGTGCAGCCAGCCGTGCCCGCACTATGAGCCTCTGCTGGGCGGGCAGGCTGGAGTTGCAGAGCTGCTCTTCCCAGGTTCCGCTGATGTCGGGGGGAAGAGGAGGGAGGTTGGGGTTCGAGGTGCAGGCCCGTGTGACATGTGCGAGGGTGGCGGGGCTGGTGCAGAAAGGGCAGGTGCGAGTGTAGCGAGTGGGGTAAAAAAGGTGAAGACGCGCAAGGCATGGGAATGTATTTGCCTGGAGGTTTCGCCAGTCAGTAGAATCTTGGCGCGTGAGGCGAGAATGCGGAGGGGGGTACAGAAGCCGAGAGGCTCGGAAGTAGGCGAGTGGTGGTGGTGGTACAAACTTTATTCATTGAAGGCCAAAAAATTAAAAAAAGTAAAATTATGTTGCCGCCGTTCCGTGGGTGGCCTTCCGGCTGCTGGTCGTGGCCTCCAGGTCACGCCTGGCGGCGACTTCCGCTGCCCAGGTCGTAAGCCGCTGTTGAATATGCGGCTCCGAGCTGGCCAAAGCAGCCTCCCACAGCTGCGGGCTGTTTATTTGCCAGGAGACGGGGGGAAAGTGCGCCGGACAAGAGTAAAGAATGTGAGCATAGTCTGCTCGGGGAGAGCTGCAAAGCGTGCATTGGGGCGAGAAGGCACCAGGGTGAATAAGGGCAAGGCGTGCAGGGGAGAGGAAAGTGTGGGCCTGTAAATGGCGCCACGTATTCTGTTCGATTTTAGATAGGGACTTGTGAGGGGGAGGGAGGGATAATCGGGAGTTGCGGTAGTGGAGGGTGATGTCATGGAAGGTGAGGAGGGAGTCACGCGTGTCCATCCCGGGGTGGAGGGGGCCAGCTCGGTCGGTCATTTCGCGAGCGATAGAATTTGCCGCCTCATTTCCAGGGTGCCCCGCGTGAGCCGGAACCCAAAATAGTTGGATAGATCGGGAAGGGGGGGAGGAGTGCTTAAGGATATTGAGCGCAGAGGAAGAGATTCTACCCTTTGCAAAGTTGCGGACTGCGGTCTTAGAGTCGCTAAATATGAAAAGGGCTGGTGTGCTGGCAATGGCGAGGGCGATGGCTGCTTCCTCTGCGGCAGTGGAAGTGAGAGCATGGATAGTGGCGACGGAGAGGGGGGCTCGTGTATTAGAGACAGTGGCCAGGGCATAGGCGGGATGCGAGAGGTAGGGTGCCGCATCAACATACACGGCGTCAGACCGTGTACCGTACTGGCACCAGAGGGTGGAGGCGCGGGCAGATCGGCGAGCGGCATGATGCTCAGGGTGCATGTTCTTGGGAAGGGGCTTGACAGTGAGCATGGAGAAGAGGGAGCTGGGCAAGGGATGGGTGACAGAGATAGGGGAGACAGGGGTCAAGCGAAGGGAAGTAAGAAGGGCTCTACCAGGGGTGGTGCGAGATAAACGATCGAGTTGTGCCACGCGATGGGCATCCACAAGTTCTGAAAGAGTATTGTGGACGCCCATCGCCAGTAGACGAGAAGTGGGGGTGGAAGTGGGAAGCCCGAGAGCCGACTTATAAGTTTGGCGGATGAGACAGTTGACCTTGTCTTCCTCGGTACGAGACAGAAAGAGGTAGTGTGTCGGAGTATGTGGGTGGGACCGGGATTGGGGTGAGATCCGGCTCAGAGGAGGAGGAGGTCGGCGTTGCCCGGTAAGTATGCTCGCGGGCTAGAGCGTGAGCTCTGTTGTTGCCGGCCACCAACTCGTGTCCCGGGGTCCACACGAGGTCGACCATGTGGTCAGGAGGGATAGTGGTCAGGATACGGAGTGAGAGTGGGGAGATTCGGCCATCACGGAAGCGACGAAGGGCAACCTGCGAGTCCGAGAGAATGACGGAGTGCTCCGAGGCGGAAGTGGCTATGGCGAGGGCAATGGCAACCTCTTCAGCAGTTGCAGTGTCTGATGTGCGCACACTGGCAAGGGCCTGCGGCTGTAGGGAGGCATTTACCACGGCAACGGTGTAAGCATGGTGGTCGGGATGCGGAGTAGCATCAGTATAGCGGACTTCATCATTACGAGAGTAGTGGCGTTGAATGTATCTGGCGCGAGCTTGGCGGCGGCCCTTGTTGAGCGTAGGGTTCATGGCGCGGGGGATGGGAGCAACCACGATGCGTTGGCGTAGCTCAGGGGGGAGCGGGACAGTTGTTAAGTATGATTTGGGCAGAGGGTACCGGAGTGCTTGGAGTAGGTGGCGGCCCTGCGGGGTCTGTCCAAGTCGTTCGCGTTGCGAGAGCA
>JAJIZL010035295.1:2846-16420 GCA_023969395.1 Amblyomma maculatum
TATATATATATATATATATATTGTTACAGTATTGGTGACTGGGGCCAGGTTAACTGAGCCGGTAAAAGTGAAATTCCAGGATCCGAGTTCTAGGTGCGTCCTGCGAGTGCAAAGCAGATTCACTTCAACGTCTTTCGCTCCGAGCGCTCACTGGCATTCCTCCCTCCTTAAGCGTGCCGTTCTTCAGTTACCGCGCAAAATTCAGCTTCATTCGCAAAACATGAACTGTCTCTGAACGAGGTAGCCGACGGCCTCTCTGCTCTGGGCCGTCTGGGAGCACCCCATAGTTAACGTCGCTAAGGCGCTGCAAGATTTTATATGGTTCGAAGTAATAGTTAATAATAATAATAATAGTTCGTTCACAGGAAGGTAAAGGCGCAGTATCTGTGACACTTGTTTCTGTGGACACCTGAACCGCGCCGTAATGAAAGGAAGACAGGTGGGAGTGAACGTGGAAAGGGAGAGAGGGAGGAGCCAGAGTGGAGGGCTGCGGAGTAATTTCGACCACCTGGGGATCTTCAACGTGCGCTGACAACGCACAGCACACGGACGCCTCTTCGTTTCGGCTCCAATAAAACTCAGCCGCCGAGGTCGAGTTCGAACCCGGGTACTCCGGACAGTAGTCGGGCGCCTTACCTCTGCACTACCCCAGCAGGGCCCGAAGTAGCACAAATCAGCTTTTCTGGTAGGCCACGGCGTCGAACTGGAGTCCACAATCACACCTGGTCTTCGGTGTTGTAAGAAGCTTGTCTGTGGTGGAGGTTGTACCGGCATGAATCTTTGTCCTGTTGCTGGGCGATCTGGACGCGTGTTAGTTGGCGTGCTTGTTCAGCATCTTGGGCAAGCTGCTCGGCGTCAGTAGAAAGCTCGCTATCTGTCTCGCAAGGGAGCGTTGCGTCCAGCATCGTCCGAACCTCCCTGCCGTAAACGAGGAGAAGCGGCGTGAAACGTGTCGTCTCTCGGACTGCCGTATTGTACGCGAATGTCACATATGGTAGGATAGCATCCAAAGTCTTGTGCTGGGCGTCGACATACATCGCCAACATGTCCGCGATGGTCTTATTAAGCCTTTCCGTCAGCTCGTTGGTCTGCAGATGGTAAGCAGTAGCTCTTCGATGCGCCATACCACTGAGATGAAAACCGTCGGCCATCATTTGGGAAGCAAAGGCAGTCCCTCTGTCAGTAATAATGCAGGTCGGAGCACCGTGCCGCAGTACGATCTGGTGTAAAAAGAAATGGCCAACTTCAGATGCTGTACCACTAAGTAATGCTTTGGTTTCGGCATAGCGAGTCAGATAGTCGGTGGTGATGATTATCGAACGGTTGCCACAGGAGGACCGAGAGAAAGGACTCAGAAGGTCCATGCCAACTTGATCAAACAGTGCGCGTGGTTGTATTATGGGTACAAAAAGGCCTGCAGTCTTTCATTGCGGAACCTTCCGACGCTGACATTGCCGACAGCTCTTCACATAGCGCCTAACAACAGTGGTATGGTTGGGCCGGTAGAATGTCTGTCGTATTCTCGCAAGTGTGACAGCATAGCCCAAGTGGCCCGAAGTTGATTCGTTGTGGCACGCGGATTCCTTGTGGCACGCAGAGGTGTGGGTAATACGAGGAGGTAGGTTCTCGACTCGGATCTAGAGTTATGCTTATAGAGCAAACCACTTCTCAGGCAGAACGTTGAGAGGCTCTGAGCAAAGCACTAAAGTATGGTGACTGGGGCTAGCTTAACCGAGCCGGTACAAGTGAAATTAAACGGTCCCAGTTCTAGGTACGTCCTGCGAGTGCGGAGCCGTTTCACTTCAACGTCTTTCGCTCCCCGCGCTCCGAGATATATAAATATATATTGTAACACTCTTGTGTAATTATCCTTTCTGAGCCCAAGAAACGGTTCACCCGAAAACAGGCGGCACTTCCACTCCCACGCTCCTCTTCTTCGTCCAACTACCTACGAGTTCCTCATCTTCATTTATCATATGGGCTGTAACATTTGCCTCCCTTTCCCAAACGAAGCCTCCGGGCGAGTCAGGTGTTGTCACGAGAGTGGCATTTCTTCAAACTGGCGACATATGTAACTTCAGGGTTTGCCGAACGTCGTCCACTGGTCGTAAGACGTGCAATCCGGTAGTTAAGTTCGCTGAGTAGTTCTAAGATCACTTATGGTCCAGTGTAGCGTGCCAGCATTTTCTGGTGTAAGCCACGCTTTCTCATTGGTTTCAAAAGCCAGACTCGGTCACCGGGGAAGTAGATGATTTGGCGATGATGGTCGTCATACTGAGCTTTTTATCGCTCTTGTGTTAACATAGTCCTCAGTCGGGCTATTCGCCGCGCTTCTTCGGCCAAGCAAAGGGTTTCGGCTAAGCATGGGTCGCCTTCGGTAGGAAATGGGAGGATGGTCTCGAGGGTGTGTCGAGGGGAGCGGGCGTACAGGAGGAAGAAGGGACTGTATCCTGTGGTCTCATGCCTGACAGTGTTGAAGGCGTATGTGATGAACGGAAGAACACAGTCCCAGTTTTTATGGTCCAATGCGACGTACATTGAAAGCATATTCGTGAGAGGTCTGTTCGTACGTTTAGTTCAACCATTTGTCTGAGGGTGATAAGGGGTCGAATGTCTGCAATCAGATCCACATAAATGAAGTTCTTTAATTACATCGGCCGTAAACTGGCGACCTCTGTCACTAAAACAACTCTCGGGGGACCATGTTGCAAGATGACTGAATGCAGCATAAAGAGGGAAACTTGGTATGCTGTAGCGGCGGGAAGAGTGGCTGTCTCAAAGTAGCGAGTGAGATGGTACGCACATACAACAATCCAGCGATTGTCCCTTTCGGACGCTATGAAAGGGACCCAAAATGTCGACTCCGACTTTCTCAAAAGGAGCCATGGTCGGCGCATTGGAGTGAAGCATTCCGGGTGCAACACCAGTAGGGCAATTGTGACTCTGGCACTGAGGACAGCTGGCAACATACTGGTCAATCGTCTGGCGCATCCGCGGCCAGTAAACTCGCTCCTGAGTGCGGTGCAAAGTTCTAGAAGATCCCAGGTGTCCTGAAGCTGGATCATCGTGTACGACATGTAAAATAGAAAGACGGATGCTTTCAGGTACTACCAGAAGGAACCGATGGCCAGTGTCTGAGTCAACTTTCTTGTATAGCAGCGCATCACGGAAACAAAACTGGCTATTCAAGGCTGGGTCCCGAGCAGCATTCAAGAACGGCTGCAGGTGCTGATCGTTTTGTTGCGCTGTTCGAAATGTGTGAGTATCGGGAAATTTCGGACATAAAGCAGCGATGTAGTGGTCGAAGTTGTCCGCGTCGCATTCCGTCGTGGCAAGTGGCAACCGGGAGAGGCAGTCCGCATCTGCGTGTCGTCGGCCATTTTTGTATGAAATACTGTAGTCATATTCTTGCAATCGAAGTGCCCAGCGGGCTAGGCGACCAGACGGGTCACGGAGATTGAGTAGCCAGCATAGAGAATGGTGATCGGTTACTACTACGAAAGGCCGTCCGTACAGGTAGCAGCGAAACCGCTGCAAGGCGAAAACAACCGCTAGACATTCCTGCTCGGTGATGGTGTAGTTGCACTCCGTCTTGCTGAGTGGCCGACTGGCGTAAGCAATCCCATGTTAACGGTCATTATAGCGCTGAACGAGGACAGCACCGAGGACTATGCCACTTGCGTCCGTATGTACTTCAGATGGAGCAGAAGGGTTGAAGGACCGTAGGATAGGGTGTGATGTTAAGAGGAACTTCAGTTGTCGGAAAGATGAGCCGCTTTCGGATGTCCACTTAATGGAGCGTCTTTATGTAGTAGGCACGTAACCGAGTAGGTGGCATCTGCAAAACGAGGGATGAAGTGTTGGAAATATGAGCAAAGTCCAAGAAAACTCTGGAGCTCCTTCACATTTGGAGGTTGCTGAAACGCGGCAACGGCTACAGTCTTCTGAGGATCAGGCCGGACGCCGTCACCATTGACGAGGTGACCAAGCACCAACGCCCGTCGCTCACCAAAACTCTTTTACTTGAGAACAAGTCTAGCTTGGCGTAAGCAGTCCAGCACGAGGACTAGGCGGTTGTTGTGCTGTTTGAATGTCCGGCCAAAGATGACTACGTCGTTCAGATAGCACATGCAGACCTCCCATTTCAGACCACGTAGTATAGAATCCGTGAATCTTTCAAATGTTGCGGGCGCATTGCACGAGCCAAAAGGCATAACATTAAATTGAAACAGTACACCGGGAGTGATGAAAGGCGTCTGCTCCTTGTCTGCCGGGTGCATTGGGATTTGTCTAGTATCCTGGCCGCAGGTCGACAGATGAAAAGTATGATGCAGAATACAGTCAATGGCGTCGTCAGTGCGGGGAAGTGGGTAGACATCCCTTTTAGCGAATAAATTGAAGTTGCGGTAATCTACACAAAATCGCCATGTGCCATCTTTCTTGCGCACAAGAATTACTGGAGCCGCCCAGGGACTGCACGATTCTTGAATGACACCCTGGTCCAAAATTTCACGTACTTGCTCATTAATGACTTTGCGCTCGGGCGGCGCCACATGGTACGGCTTTTGGTGATTTGGATGTGCATAACCGGTGTCAATTCGATGACTGGTGCGAGACCCGGGAAGCGAGCGTGAACTGACGGGCTTCGAGAAGTCAAAAAGGGATGAATACTTCGACAGCAGATCTTCCAAAGCATCACGCTTTCTTGCGTTCAGAGCATTACTAATCATGCTAGGCAGTTGAGCATTCCATCGGGATGGTGCGACATTCCGCTGAGGTGCGTTCGTAACCAAAGCCACTGATATTGGCATGTCTGAACTGTAAGAGGCAAGCTTCATTCCAGCTGCTGAAAGAACTGGCTGCGTGGAGCAATTAATAGTCCACAATCGCGTGCAGCCTTTGGTTACCGACACCAAACAATTAGGAACCAGGAGAGATTTCTTCGTGCAGTTCGAATAGTTAGGTGTCACGGTCGCCTCAAACGTTTCGATCGCACGACGAGAACACGAAATCGGAATGTACTGGATAGACATCGGCGGCACAACAGTATCGTTCCACACGCACAGCACATCTTCACAAACAAGAGGTTCCTCGAAGAACTCAGGCGGTAGGCAGCCGTTAACATTGATCTCGCCCTTGCGGTAGTCTCCGGTTGCGCCACACATGCGCAGAAAATCTATACCAAGAATTACATCTTGTGTGGAGTGGGGTAGCACGACGAATTCCGCAGAAAACACGGCTCCCCAAGAGAGACCTTGGCACTGCACACTCTAACGGGATACAACAAATCGCTACTAACGCTATGAAAATTTGCATTTCTGCCCCAAGGAAACATCACATTTGGTCCCAGTAAGTTTTTAAATGTTAAACTCAAAATCGATATTGTCGCACCAGTGTCCACTCATGCGATTGTAGAAGTACCGTCAACAGACACACAGATCTTTTTGTTTAGCATAGTCACGGAAGGAGGTATTTCTGCGAATAGTGATCTTTCACCGGCGGCCTCATCTCCATCGCCCGCGGCGCAGAGTTTTTTGGAGGAGAAGACTGGGAACTACGCCGCGGGGATGGCGAGCGGCGGGCACAAAAAACGGGCGGTGGAGTCGGACTCCGGTCGGAAGCCGGGGAGTGGTTGCGCGCGCCACCGGGCTGAAACTGGACATGCGGAGATGACGACCAGTACTGACGGGGGTCAACTGGGTGATCACTGGTCGGGTCTGGATACGCTGGTAGGTCATACCGCGATGATTGACGACGGCGGCATTGTCTTGAAAAATGGCCCGGGATGCCACATCGGTAACAGACAGGAGTAGGCCGAAGAAGGGGTTGGTCCTGCTGTCGATAAAAGCCAGGATCGCGCTGATCTGTGAACTGGGGTGCTCGCCTAGGTCTTCGCGGCCGAAGCGAGGCCAGGATTCCCGATCATGGCTTTTTAGTTCTCGAAACGAACACCACGTGGTTGACCCCCTTGAAGCCCTCCTCGCTCTCTTACTTCTCTCCTCTAGGGGCAGAGCTTCATGCTCCCACGTGGCCAAGACACAGCGCGACGGGGGGCGCGGGTTTTACTGGGGGAGTTGTTTTGCGGCCCGGCTTGGCGCTTGCGTTGCCTACCCTTCAGCAGTGCGAGCGCTGGCCCGTGGGGCAACCGCCCAGGCAGCACAACAGCCCGGGCCAATATTGTCAGTGAGTTGGCAGAGATCAGCCCTATGTAGGCCCAGCGTTGCCATCTTATGGCTGGTATTGGTTGTACCATTCTATAACACGTCCAACACTGGCCCTGAGAATTCTATTGGTAACCAATATTGTTCGTACCTATTTATAATGATAACAACATTGGCCCGTCATATCCGATGCCCTCACAATATCGGTGGTACCATTATACAAGGATGGCAACGATGGGCCTGGATATCCGGCGTATCACCGGTGTTGGCGCTGCCATGAGATAAGGATGGCTATAACGGACAGCATTAGCCGTCAGTTCACTGATGTTGGCCAATATTCGACATATGCTGGACAATAATGTCAGCTCTGTTACAATGGCCCGCCAATGTCAGATATACACTGGCATACCTTACATATCAACGGTATTGGCATTGCCCTTTCATAAGGATGGCTATATCGAACAGCGTTAGCCATTACTCCACTGACGTTGACTATTATATGGCATATGCTGGACAATACTGTTAGTTCTATTACCATGTCCCGCCAGATGCATTGGCATACACTTTAGTCAACATTGTCTTGTCTATTTCACCTACTGGTCAATATTAGATGCAAATTAGCATGTGGCTGGAAATATTCCGTGGGAAACCGCATTAGCGTGCTTTTGCGGTTGGCAGGCTCATTTAATACTTGGAGTCGTTAACTGTGCTGTTATAATCGATGTTTTCAAGTTACCTTTGCAATTTTTAATGCTTCGGAAATCTTGTGTTTAAATAGTTATAGTTCCGCGGTGCTGGTTTCCGTCGTGTTTGCTTTAATTCCACCTAGCTGTTTTTTATGTTGCTTGGGATTACACCATGTTCTTTTACACTAGATCTTCATTGACTTAAGCTGGCACTGTAATTAATCCACATGTATACTGTGACGAATTTGGATGAGACCGACGATCGGTCAACGGCATCAAATAAGTTCACCACCGTTTGCTGGTCCGGGCGGCGGCGGCGATAAATAGCTCCACGCCGACCGAGAGATCAGAAAGAATCAAAACGACATGTCATATATCGTGCATAGGCAATGGTTGCTATTTTTTGTATTCTATTCGGCAATGGTCTAGGTTCTTCCATGGCTGCTCCCGTGGCGATTCCTGCTGCTCTGGGTGAAGAGAATTCCAAAAGTTTTAGCAAATTTCTTTGCCCCCGAGTGTATCAGTTTTAACAACAGTAGCTTTAAACAGACGATTACCGCAGGACACGCATGCAGTGCGATGCAATTAATGAGCGATAAGCGTCGGCCTATTAAGGCTCGTACGTGACTCAGATCGTCTATGGCGAGCGCGGTTCCATCGAAATACACTTTAAAAATACACTTGGCCGTTCAAGCTATACGAATACGATGCATCGCAGCACATACTTTCGCTTAAACGATTCAACAATGGTGATCTAAATTAAAGCTGGGTTATTGAGCGGTAAATTAAGCGTCGGTCCGCAAATGCATGAACGTTCCCACATATGGCAAATCGTATTGACGCTTCCTGCTTCGTTGTCGCTCTAAGAAGTGAAGTATTAGAAAAAAACGGAGAGAAAACACTGCACGTACAATCTCAGTATGAATAATATTAAGGTTATGCTGAAACAAATAACTGGGTTACAGTTTCACTTTTCTTCATCGCACTCGTTCGCACATTTGTTTTTTCTCAAGCGTCCGCTGTTGTTGACGACACACCGCGCACTTCTGTTCCAGTCCACTGAGGGCACTCACTCGCACCGAAATATGGACGCTCTGTTCGCTGCTTGCTAGGGTGCATTGAAAACATCACAAACAAAGGAAGAAAAACATTGAGGCACGGCGCCAGCAACAGCGGCGCCGACTTACCCGAGTGGATGCGCTCTGCAGGTGGGGTTGTCGGGTTACACGCTGCGCGATGCAATCCAAGACGCAGGCCCTGACGCTCCACGTGTGGTTCAAGGTGCACACGGCCGCCGCCCGGGCGGGAATTTACGACGCAGTGCGTCAGCCGCTATACTTTAAGGCTCTATTTCTTTCATATACCTATTTGACATACGTGCAGCTAGCGTAACTGACGGCTTTGCAAGAGTAGACCATTCCATACGTGTAAAATCAAAAATACGACTACAATGACCATGGCGCATTAATCACTGATGGAATATCGCACACATACGGTACTGGTAAATGCTCTATGATTATCTTGAAACACTCATTCGGCAAACGAGTACGCCAGCTATTTGCTAAACAAGCCGCGAATATTCGAATCACTGCAGTGGCAAAAATGATCGCAGAGCCAGCTATAGAGTCGCCCGCGGCACGGCGGCGGGCCGGCTTCCACATTTCACAAGAACTTGAAACGCGAAATATATCCGCGGGGGGCTTTGTCACACTGAATTTCATAGGAACACAAAATAGCTTCGCGTAGCGGCCAGTATACAAGAGCGGCAGCTAAGCAGAACAACTTTGATTCGACGCCATGCCAAGTGCATGGATAGCATAATTTTAGAATTTCTCGTTTGTTTGTTCTTTTTTCGCACAAGTACGAAAAAAAGAAGTCTGTAACGTTTCTCCGCTTTTATTCACACCCCCAATTTCGCGATTCCGTCGTCGTTCACTGCAATACAATGCTTGCGCTACATATGGCAAGAAGGAATAACTGTAGAGTTCAAAAACTAAATAAAGCAGTCGTTGTTTTACAATTAAGCTTAATTCGGTATCAAAGCTTATTTATTCTCTAACTACCTCCGTGGTGGAACAGTTACAGGCGTGCGCGGGGAAGGTAGTTTTTTTTTTTTTTTTTTTTTACAAATATTGCGTATGGAGAGAAGATACCCACATGTAAACTGACTTGTTAGCATTTGAATGAAAAAAAAAATGTGAAAGAAAAGACTGGAAACACAAATAAAATACGAAAAGGTACAATGGGTATATTAACAACTGGATTACAATGACACATCTTTGTTTCGCACACGCTCGTTCGCACAGTTTTCCAACGCCTGCTCTCCGTGCTGACGCACTGCTCAATCCCGTCCTCGAGGCTCGCGCACTTCGCACTCCTGTCGTTCCCCGATCGCTCTCTCTTCACCGCATGCGATGCGAGCAAGGTCCGAGGTTGCATGCGCGCGTCGAAATCCATGCAGGTGCGCCAAAGCGGTGGACGGGTCGACGCACCACTCAGGGTCCAAGGGGCGGACGGCCGCCGCCCAGGGGAAGGAATTGCACAGTAATAAAAAGACAAACGCTAACAGACTGGAGACTTCTTTCAAACATTTCCGGGCTCTCACAACAGGTTGCATAGAGAAATGTGCTTTTACCGCATTTTCTTGGCCAATAAAATATACGCAAGAAACTAAACTGAGAAAGAAACAAGCGCCTAATGAATCGGGCCAACAAACGACTAATCTAGCAGATAGAATGATGCTGACGGTGCGGATATATGAGAAAAAATGTAAGCATGGTATGCAACTACCTTATAAAGAGGTGGCAAGTCGTGGTACTGAGATGCTTAGCTCAATAATTTTCAACAAACTTGCTTCAAATCCTCATTTCAGGGTAATTGAAATATTCCACTCGATTGAGCACTATTGTATGAAAGCATTTTCGTTGGTATGCTAAAAGTGAGCAAACTATTCGTAGTAGAACACAGCATTCACAAAATACAACTTGAACAGGTTTGGGTGTTGTAAACAAAACAGCTAGGCGCCTCTCCAGGGCGACGACGCGCTTCGCTGCTGGCACAGAGCCCTACATAGATGAGCAGCAACAGCAGCGCATCGTTCAAGGCTGATTCAAGTCCTGTCATCTAGGAAACGCTTGCTAAACGGAGGGTACAAAACCGAGACCATCGATCTGCTGAAAAAGCGATTACTAAAAAGCTCGAAGGATGACGCGACCATCGCTTAGCCGGCATGACGGCGGCAGTTGTATTTTGTTTCAAAGAGGGCGCTCGGTTCTTTTGTCCCTCCAACGGCCGCTCGTTCGCTCGGCTCGACGTTCGGTGGCACCGCGCACGGAAAATGCTTCTTTCTTCAAGAAATATTCCATGTAAGTTCTCAAATTTTTTCATTCAGGTTTTATAAAGCGTTTGTGTATATTGGAGCAAAATATTAGCCTCTTAGATTGAGCATTTTTTAAATTACAAGCGTTGTCTTACATTTCATTTTTGCTGCAGGCTGCGTAAGCCATGTGCTAGGGAGATTTGTCTTCTTTTAGCATATTTCTAACGTTGTTAACTTTTCAAAAGTGGTTCTCAAGTATGCGCGACTCGATTCCGATCATTTTGCAGCTTATTTCAAGTTAAACCGTTGCTGTTTTGCAGAGTACTGATTTCCTAAAGTAAACACTGCGTAGCATCGTAGCCCTAAAAGCCAACTTCGGATATTCACGGCGTTACAGTGGCTGGAACGGCGTATAGCCGTCACTTGGCTCGGCCGCTCGGGTGACCTCGGGCGGAGTCGGTGGAGTCCGGGCAAAAGCATATATTTTCGTGTCTGGTGCGAGAAAACGCTAACCGCATGAGTCGCGCGGCAGCACTATGCGCAGTGAGCTGAGGACCGCTAAAGCATTGCCGCTCGGCGCTGTCGCCCAGGTTCTGGGTTTTTAGAAATCTCTCATGATGCTGGAACCAGCTCGCGAGGCAGCCAATCGCAAAAGGCTTTGGGGTACTCACCTTCGTTGTTGTTTTTTTGTTTTTTTTTTTTTTTTTTTGCATGCAAAGTTTGTTTCCCTTGTCCGGTATGAGCGAAAATCCTGCAGACGCTCATTTCGTCTGATCCGTGCATATATGAGCGCATCGAGACGGTTTAGTAAAAGCTTGGTAGGGTAGTATTGAAAACAAAAAAGGCTAGTGTGGCTAGATATTGCTAATTTTCGAAAGTTGCAGAAAAACGCCACTGCTTTCAATCATGTCTGCATTAGCACGCCGCTGCGCTGGGACCATTTTTTTTTTGGGGGGGGGGGGAAGGAGTGGGGGGGCTCGACGCTTTTCAAGAAATTTCATCAGTGTTGCTGTTTAGTGCAAGAAACTGGATATAGCGTAACTATACTCATTTACTAAACGAAGAGGCGGCGCTAACAAAGCAAGGCTGAAAACGCGTCTCTATCGCTGAGGTCCTTCGCTCTGTGCGATGTGCACTAGCGGCAGCGACAGGCGTTATCGTCGTCGTCGCGCGATGCATCGCCAGGGATTGTGGCCTATTTTTTTCTTTCTGTATCGTTGCTTCAGCTGCAATAGATCAGTTGCAAAAACTAACGTCAGCTTCCCGGTGCGGCAGACATTCCTGCACAATGGTGGCATAGACTTTGGGGTAATAGTTGGGTACAGTGCTAGCACATCGCCTGACGGGAAGGGTAATTCCCGCACCTCTTGCCCATTCGTCACAGTATCATTCGCGTGCCCATTGTCGCCCCGCTATTACCCTCTCCGGTTAGTGTCCCTTTTCTAAATTTTCTTTCTTCACCCCTAGTGTGACAGTGCTCCCCCCTTTATTCCAGTGTTAAGAATGTCTGAAAACCTTTCTCTGACAATGGCCTGTGCGTAACTGCATCCCAAGCAGCGTGGACTGTGGTAGATGCATGTTCTGCACCTAACTATTATCCCTGAATCAGGTTCTGTCGCCACTGTGCATCAATTCCTGCCTCATAGGGAAGCCGACTTGTAGGTTTTGCAACTGGTCTGTTATAGCATGTCCAGCAGGGCGGGAGCCTTCAGTGTGAGCGCTGGGTGGGCTCAGACAATTTCAGTTCCACGCCGGGTTCGGGTTTGTAGCATGAGGCCCGGCTCGGGCTCAAAATTTATGCCCGTGCACACCTCTAGTCGCGTCGGTTGTGTAGCACACGTTTGGCGCCCGTGCATGCTTTTAATTTTGTTCTCCGCACCATGACACTTTGCTCTAGCATCAAGACTGCATGAAACATCAGTATGCATTTTCCGGTCGTTATGCTAACTGATCGCCCCACCGCCCTGGCACAGCTATGTTATACCATGTGTAACATAGAGTTGCAATTAGTACTTTTTTTGAGACAGCTTTCAATTTAAATTATAGATTAACTAAACAGAGAAGAGCCGTGGTATGCTTTTATCATGATTTAGAGGCATCGATTTAATGGAGACTTTCTTTCCTTGCATTTAGGGCTCTTTGCTCTATAACGCCCGCAGTCCAGCTGCTCCACTTGTATCATCGCACTGCTTTTGCACAAGCAATCATCTGCCATCAAAGGAGTGCTGCGTGAATGTGAGGCAGACAACATTATCATCATTTTGGTGCTGCATAACCTGTCAACAACTGTGGGAGCCTTGCCATGAAACATGCTGTGTGTAAGGAAGCATTGCCTCGGTAGGTATGACACGTTGCCTTTGTTTTGCTTTATATAAAGGCTTTAAAAAAGGCTCTGCTGGCTTTTCGCTATATGATTGCATGCTATATCACTTTTTCTAGCTTTTTAGCTCAAGACTTACATTTTCAGAAGTCTTGCCCACAGTATGCAGAAAATAATATCCTTCATGTCCCTGACAGTGCTTTAATAGCTGGTGCTATATTTCGTTGCTTTATTTCAACAGTATGTGGCTATTTCAAGTTAAGGCATGATTGAGTGAACCTGTGGTGTAATAGCACAATAACAGACATAGCTTGTTGAACTGATGAAGTAGTTGTCATTTGCGTAACACGGGAGAGCAGGTGCTTTAAGTGATGGAATATTTAGCATACTTGATTATGCTTGCATTACAAGAATTCGCAGGAAGCCTGTATTGAGGTTTCAGAGAAGAAAGCCATTAAGTATTGCTCAGGTTATTTGCCTTCCACTCTCCCTTCATTACTGCTGCCTGCACTGTATGTATTTGTTCATACAGACATGCAGTTACTGACTGCTTGTACATTTCTGGTTGCCTACACTGGCTTCAGTCATGTAGATGTAATATTACTTTGATCTAAACCAGGCTATTTGCTCAAAGTGACAATTATAATCAATTCTCTCCCCAAGCCATTGAGATTTGCCATTAGCTCCCAACTCGCTTTATTCGCAGCTGCAATGAATTTATTCTGTAACCCTAGAGCAAGACATTTGCAGAAAGGAGATCATCATGCAATACTCGTGCAAATTTTGTAAATTTTAGAGGACATTCTGTTTGTTTTTGCATATGCTTCTGTGTTCGGAAAACAGAGCAGACTTGCTTACAGTGCAGGAGGGGTGGGCTGCAAGACAAAAGGAAATTATTAGTGCAGCTGCTCATTCAGGCGTGCATTCCTTGTGCATTTATTGCTCTTATATATGTGCACGCCTGCATGCTTGCCAGGGCTTTCCCCATAATGGGTGGCAGTGATCTTGCCGCCTACCTCTCAGGGGGACTGCCCTTTACCAACTACTTGCCCACAACCAACTCACCTCCTGGGCTTCAAATTTGTCAT
>JAJIZL010035302.1:0-13014 GCA_023969395.1 Amblyomma maculatum
TGTGTGTGTGTGTGTGTGTGTGTGTGTGTGTGTGTGTGTGCGTGCGCGCGCGCGCGCGCGCGCGCGCGTTCTTTTCTGGTTACCCGCAGTCAGGTATGGCCAAGGCAGAGAGTAAGCGGGTAGAATAGGTCAATCACATATTTAATAAACTGTCGCGTGCATTAAGCCTACAGGATATATACAGCGCGGCTGGCACATGACAGATCGCATTATAGACCGCACGCTGCGACATTGTAGCCAGCTGTTTCGAGCGAAAGGATGGCATGCTCTTTCCAGCTATGGTGGTCACCGATTGCATTATAGACCGCGCGATGCGACATTGTAGCCGGCTGTTTCCAGCAAAAGGATGGCACGCTTTTTTCCAGCTACGTTAGTCACCGTCTATGCTTGCCTGCTAGCTGTTCGGCGTGTTTCCTCTGAAGCAAAGCACCAGCTGAAACATGATACCGTGGATACTTTCAAGGTGAGTTCAAAGCAAACATTATTATTGGGCAGCTCGCTGCAGTCCTGTGGGTAAATCAATCACTGAATCGAGAGTAACCATGCATTCAAGCTTGAGAGGTTTCATCACAGCAATGTTCTGCAGGTATCAGGATAAATATCTAGATATCAAAGTAATATTTTGTAGAAAATTACTTGCGTTCCTAATTCATCCGTGGATATCTATAATTTCATTGCATTCAGGTTCTGCTGCCTTTAATTGCACTCCAGAAAATTGCTCCGATTACGCCCAGCAAGACACGTTTCTTTTTCCTCCGACTTGACTGCCCCTTATATTTTTTCATGACACTTTGCAACCTTTTCTTTTTTTTATAACGTAGCGACAGTTTCCTATTCCACCCTGCCCAGCTAGCAGAGCGACTGTATCAAGGACGGTCAAAATTACGCAGCTGGGTTGTGTTTTCTGGCAGTGCGCAATTTCTAGCGCTTATTCGACTGGCAGTTATTGGCTCACGTGTGCGCCTGCATGTGGTATGTCGAAACATAAAGCATCTTGCAGTGTCACATGCACTTGTAGGGGAATGTGCATGTTACAGGTGCGGACATAAGTAAACGGAGCA
The DNA here is from genome assembly GCA_023969395.1 of Amblyomma maculatum. Lineage (NCBI taxonomy): Eukaryota > Metazoa > Arthropoda > Arachnida > Ixodida > Ixodidae > Amblyomma > Amblyomma maculatum. The sequence goes on from JAJIZL010035302.1 coordinate 1,062, forward strand.
CGATTTTCCGTAAAACTAAAATCCCGCCTTCTTGCAATGGAAATAGGAAAACAATATCCGTCCAAGTGCAAAGGCGCTGAAATTCGCACATACCACTACTGCCAGTTTCAATTATGCAATGCGTGAAAATTTTTAGAAGGAAATTGCATGCTGCGTTTACTTTTGTCCGCACCGGTAGCTATAATACGGCGTATGTATGATGGCATACCAGCAGCAATTGCATGCAGAGATATAATGATTATGTAAGTAGCAAATATGAAAGTATACACTGAATTATTGAGCTAATGCATCATACGGAAAAATATCCTTAAACAAAAACCTCGTGGTGATCTAAATATTTTAGTTGCCAGCCAGAAAGAAACGAAATTAAACGAGTGACACGTAGACGATTATTTAAAACGAGTACATTCTTAGACACCGATAAATGAATGGCTTTCATCTGTCGCACGATCGTAAAGAAATAAAGTCTATTTAGATGCTGATGCTGCCATGCAGCATAGTGTAGTTCATTTTCGTGACGTTTTTCTTTGTAAAAAATGAGCAACATACGCAAGACATTCTGAACTATTATCCTCGACAGTAATGGTTAGATTAAAGAATTGAAGTCTGCCATCGTTTTAACTCTCATTCTCGGAAACGAGGGTGAATACCATCCTGAAGACTAAGCTGTACCTGAAGACCAACATGGAGTACGTTTAATAAAAACAACATGTTCTAAGTACGTTTAATAAAAAAAAAACACTAATGGTTTAAGCATAGCTCGAACCTAGTTACACGAACGAAAGCTGAATAAAAAAATTGCCGCCGAGATTTACAGCGCAGATGGTAGCTATCGCATTGAAAGTGACCAAACAATCCATTTTATGAACAGAAATGAGCGGAAATGAACGATGAGGCAATAAAGGTTTTCGCCTTAATAAATAGTCACTTTAACAAGCACCTGTTATTACTACGAAATATAGTGGTTGGCTTTATGCTGTAGGCATTCGAATGTCGATAGATTCTCTCCTAATTAAGATTGCTGACTTAAAGATATGATGCAAAGGGATGCTACAGTTGGCGACTGACCTTCAGTTCGAAATATGTCATTGGTTTAGCTTTCCTGCACTGAAGGGTAGCAGAAGCTGTCTTTGGGCCATGGTAAATGAACTGTCCTCCTATTCTGTATAAAGCGCTAGAAAGTTAGGAGTGCTGCAATACTGTGCCGAGTGGGAAATTAACATAAACTTGTTTTCTGTGAGAAATAGAAGGATTTATGTAAGGGTGCAAGGTGACAAGACCTCGTCCTTTTTTCAATTTTAGGTTGCAAACTAGAAAACGCGAATGTGAAGCTGAAACGGTTTGCGCTGGGAAGGCGAACAAAGGGAAGGGCACCAGCAGATATTTTCTCTAGATTTTTCTGTGACGAACTTGTGCGTCCACGGGGTTGTTTTTCCTATTTTAGGGGAATATTTCCTTTCTAAGGTAAAACTAGACGATAAAGTTGTGAATGATGTCGCTTTAAAGACTATAAACTGTACATTTCGCATATGTGCATGCATGCTCAATGACTTGGATGGCATTTGGAGACAATAAAACTAAATGTAGCCAAAGATACGCAGGTTGCTAAGAAGGCGCATGGTTTTTGTTACAGGCCCTCGCGAACTTTCCGTACGCCATAGCTCTCTACGACATTGACGGAGATGGGGACCTGGACTGCCTGACTGCGACGCGGGCGGAATTCAACAGGGATCCTCCTAGCGCAACTTTCATTCTTTCCCTCAAGGACCTGAAAGGACACACTGTGTATGTTTGCACTGGAGCTTGTGGACGATTACTCTGCCCACGAGAAACGCACAGATAGGCCGAAGCGTGACATAAGAACAAACGGGTAGCCATGGTTGCATGGCAGCCATTCGGGGTTGAGATTAGAAGATTGTTGAAAACAGCTCTCCTCTAAGCAACACTGCCGATAAATGAAGTTGCTTCAAACTTTGTTCTACAGCTATTATCGAAGACTGCAACACAGTCTTATTCCCAATTTTTGCACCCATTGCTAGTAACATCATTTTTCCTTTTCGTAACTGAGTGACAGGCTTGAAACATATTTTCACTCTTACCGAGGGCCGCAAACGCAAATAAAAAACTGATTCTAGTGGCGCTGGTCACCAGTAAGGCAGGGATATCAGCTTCAAGATTACGCCATGATCGGTTCCTCTATCCACCCATGATGTAATTCACCCTTAAGAACTGATTTAAAAAATGAAACCACAGGTGACACTTCGCTTTTTTTTGGCAGCGTAATTTTACGCTGCCAAAATATGCACTCTACTTATCAAGACCAACTAGCCCGTCTTTCTACGTTAACTTCGCTTTTCTTCGAGGTTAATGTCATTATAGGGTTAGTTCAACATTTTTGTTTGTAATTTCCAACTTTATTGCAATCCTTTATTAACTGCACACGGCCACACGCTTGCCCTGAAAGCTGAAACACTCGTCAGCCTATCAGCATAAATGAAGGAGTAGAACTCCAACAGCATCCACGGGAATATATTGCTTTGAGCACTGTAGCTGTGAAACCAGCCTCCTCTAAAAAAGCGTATGATGAATTAGTAATAATCTAATGATAACTTAGTGATATTTGTGTGATAAATGACAAGTTTCCTGTACGTATCTAAATGTCACCCAATTTCTGTGTGACATATGATAAATTCGATTATATCCCCGGTCATACAAAACGTATACCATACGTCTCATTCAAATCTCACACAACTTCACAAAGGCCGCAATACAAAGTATCGCACATAAAATATTGGCTTAATTAGGTAAAGGCTTAGTTTAGCCGCCGCTGTGAACAGCCGACTGGGCAGCATGGTTGTGGCTCCGCGTGCAGCTCCTCCCTATGCTCTCGTTCCAGTGCGACACTTTTAGCGTGAACTTTATCAAAGTCTTTAAAAGAACTTGTAGACGGGCTAAATGGTTTTCCGCTTCAGACGCTGTCAAGACATGTTACGAGTTGTTATGCCTTGGATCCAGATAGCGCCTGTCCCGTGTCCTTCCTTTTCTCTCGTGTGCGTGTGTGTTTTTCTGCGCTAAGAATGTCGCCTGAAGCTAAACACCATCTAGCCCGTCTACAAGTTCTTTTAAACCATTTGTCTGCATCTCAGGGCCCTTTTCTCTGTGAAGTTTCCTCGTCGTCGTCTGTTATGATCAATATGCTCGTGTCGCTCTTAGTTGCATCAACATGCCGCGCAAGGTACATTACATTCTGCTTTCGAAAGGGTCTTGTACCACCGGACGTGAGTGCCTGAGACTGCCCCTAGGGCTACTCAGGCGTGTTTGCAGATGCTTGAAATCTGAACTTTGGCGGCAGGTGCGACGCTGTCAAGACATGTTACGAGTTCTGTGTTATGCCTTGGATCCAAGTAGCGCCTGTCCCGGGTCCTTCCTTTTCTCTCGTGTGCGTGTGTGTTTTTCTGCGCTAAGAATGGCGTCTGAAGTTTATCAAAGTCGGCGGTCCCAAAAACTCAAGGTCCGCCCAGCAAGCTTTTGATGGCATTGTTGTGGCTGGCACCGCTTTTATCACCTTTCATCGTCAACAAAGCAAAAGGCAAAAAACCACGAAAGGTACTTGTTCTGTCCCCTCCTCGTCCTTTGTGGATTTAGCGCTTTGCTTTGTTGACGATGAACCAACACGCCCAAACATTTTCCCTTCTGAAGCACCTTTCGTAGCTGGTTCTTTCTAACACGCCCATCGACTTCTCACTCGGTGACGAAGATAATTTCGTTCTTAACAAGCGAAACAAGAAACAAGATAGGAAAGGCGACAAAGCTCACGGTGAGCGCTTGTGCAGTGTTTTAATATAGTAATAACTTTAAATTTATTTAGCGAACGTGTCAACAAACTCAGGTCGGGTTTTGCAGCATTAGCGGTATTGCTATCATTCTTTAAACTTCGTTTGTGTATTGAGTTTGACGACTAAAGGGATCTGGAACTGCAATCTCACGTTTGACTAAAACTTGTCTGGTCTGGTAGCAGATTCATATATTAAGAAAAGGAACGCCGACCAAAGGTTATTTTTAATACGAGGACACCTCTGCTTCCGTACGGAAGCCTTTATCGCTCTTGATCAAAGCTTCTGTGCGGAAACCAAAAAGTCTTCATGATAAGAACCTTTTGTCGGCGTTCCTTTTCTTAATACATGGATCTGTGGCTATGGCCTCATAGCACGTCACTGAACGCCGCTACACCTGTGGGCTCCACAACCATGCCCGCCACTGTGCCGAACACTTCGATGGTGACTCCCAAATGTGGCCCGCACCACACCTAGAATTCTACTTCGACCGATTTCAAACACGGTGTCCCTACTGATCGTCTATAGCGAACACAATGGGGACCCCAAAATTGGACCCAGACCGTTCCCGAAATTTAACCCCATTCTATTGGGACCGAAGCCGATACCTAGGCTGATTCGACTATAGTGAGCTTAGTAGGGACCTCAAATTTAGTCTGGACCACTTCCTAATTTGACCCCGGCCACCCCCAAAACTTGTCTCAGTCCGATTTGTACTGAAATCGACATACAAGTTAATTCGGAAGTGGCAAAAACGTCGTTGATTTTCGAATTTCTCGCTCAAATTCTCGCTTTTTATTTTTTTTTTTTGCTCAGGTCTTTCGTAGCGCTCAGGTTTGCCCCTTGGAACTTGCCTATATTTTTCCTCTACCCCTTCCCTTTTTACTCCTGTCATCGTCTACCCCCATTTTCTTGCCTTTTCTTTTAGCACGATAACGTTACCAACCGCTTTACCTAGAAAACCCTGCGTCGGCCTTGTCAGTGTTGTGAACGAGAAATCGCGGGCATGGCTTTGGAAGGTTGTAGTTGGAAGGTGCCATGGCCGAGTAATGATTTTTCTATAGGTAGTGTGACGCAGTAAGCCCACTTTATTTGACAAATTTGGAAATAGCTGCCAACTCTGGCAGGCCAGTTAAAGTTGGGAGGCCCGGAGGCTAATCAGCCTCGCAAAATCCTTGAATACCTCGCAAGACACGCTGCACCTATAGCCTATGGCAAGTTTAATGCCCTCGCGTTAAAATGAGCCTTCGATAGCATCAAACCAGAGGCCATCCGCTAAGGCACTTTGGACGCTAATTGCGAAGGAAGAGCATTCAAGTATACAATATTTTGCTCCGCAACATTACTGCAATGATAGCCGTTCGCAGGATAGCAACTGCACTGAAAAAAAAAAAAAAAAAACGCAATACAAAAGTCACAAGGATTTTCATAAAGACGCACAATCATAATCATTAAACTTAACTTCAGAGTCATTATCGCCACCTCTATCATCATTGTCACTATCACTAACTGCATCGTCATTATCTTGCCACTATCATGCTGACGCTAGAAGAGGTCAATTACGACCTTGCAGCACTAGTTTGCTCGCTCGGCTGGCAATGGGGGAGGCGATGGTTGGATTCCCGATGGAGACATTTTGTTTCTGTCAGTGCGTGTCATCATTTTGCAGCTCATCCCAGTCAAAAAAAAACTACAGAACTGTGTAAAAAATACGACAAAATATCCTGTAGTTCTGTCGTAACAATCAAATTTTTCTGTAGTTCTGTAGTACTTACCTGCAGTTCTGTAGTTTTCCTGTAGTGTATTTCTGTTGTCTGTAGTTCTGTAGCACTTTTCTGTTGTAACTACAGAAATTTCTGAGGTTACTACAGAATGTTTTGTTGTCACAACAGGTTTCCCGTCAAAAACCGCACAGAAATTCTGTCGCAACATCAGAAAATTTTCTGTAGTTTTTCCGACTGGGATGGGCCAAAGAAGGCTTTAGCCTTATAAAAATGTCCTATACGTATAGACTTCAATGTACAAAGACTAGAAGGCCGCAGACATAGCCGTAACAAGAAAGGGGTATTGACCAGAATATCGGTTAAAACATAAGATATAGCCGAAAAAATATCCATAGAGCACGCCTCTGTTGAAATAAACATACGATATAAGAATTACACAGAAGTCAACGGCCCGAAAATTCAGGAACACGCGATATAAGAATTACACAGAAGTCAGCAGCCAGAAAATTCAGGGCAGGAATTTCCTAAATAGGGGGTCAGCAACCTACCAAATAGTAGGCCAAACAAGAGTTGCATAACCGCCAGGAAGCACAATGTCATATGAGTTCCGCGGCACAAAGAGTGAGTTAAATGTAACTACTTGACTACACTGGCCAAAGAATCGAACGTACAGGATCAGAAGCAGTTGGAGACGCTTACGGCCAGAGCTACCCTTAAGGACTATCTCCTGATCGAGTGCGAGACGCTGGCCACGAGCCTCCAAACGACTTCTGGACCACGGAAGACCACCCAGTGCTTATGTCACCATCCTCTAATCCTCCTTCCTTTTACATAAATAAATTGTGTAATCAATAAATCAATCCGTTTGGAAAAGCAGCCGTTCGAACCCATTCTTAAAATACCACTTTACGTGGAAGACCACTCGGCATGCACAAAAACCACTGGCTGTACAGGAGCCTCACTTATTGCCTCCGTGGCCAAGGACCATAGTAGATAGCGGCCCTGATAGACTCATGGTCGGTGACTCCCTTAATGCCATAGAATGTCTACTCGCCTCCCCTCCCGATTTTCCGTGCGAATGTGGCGCGAGCCAAGAAGCGCAACCCCAAAGAGATATTTTCGCCTTTTCTGCCTATTCCCACGTTCCGTATTCCTTCTTGCGATTACATAATTCATGAACGACGTTTCTTAGCCTACGAGGGACTCTGCACAAATGGTGAAAGTGTTAAAATTGATTTTAGGTAAGGGGTACGAGAAAACCTCGTCCCTTTAACGGATATGGCCACTCCCATTTACTGACTGCTTCGCGTTCTCTTTGCAGGGTAAACTATACCTACAACATACAACCAGGTATAGCGCCTGACAGGAACGTTGTCGTCGTTAACTACGGTAAATATGTATCCACTGCATCTGCAGCATGGTCATTATTTAATTTACGCCTATTTATTAGTCAATAGAAACAGTTAACAGCCTAAACGATACAGACGGTGAGCGCTCGGGTCGAGCAGCTTTACGCGCCGCGAACAAAACATTCCATAGCTAACAAGGCTTAGGCCACTCAGTATAATAACTACTTTTTCTTTTCAGATTATGACCACCCACTAATAGATCATTACATATATAGCAACAATGAAAACTGCATTGTCATGGAGTTCCCCATGAATGATCAACAAGGTGAGCAGGATTTCAATAGATTTTGTGAAATAGATTGAGTATAAATTTGGAGTGTTTTTTTTTTTCATTCTGGGACAGACATGGCACGAACAGTGACGACAGAAATGACTCCGACAATCTCTCGCAGCCTTGCTCCTAGCACATTGTTTTGCCTGAGAACAGCATAGCAGCATTTCTACATAAGACCTTCTCTCGGTACATTAAACCACACATCAATTAGATGGCTCAGAGCAATCATGCTGCTTTCCATTGAATGCGCGATCTGGAACACTATCCATTTGTTAAACGTATTCTTTTACGACTGGCATATGCTACGTAAAAGAAAGCTTCAATGTTTAATTTCTCTCTCGAAGAGTTTTCATAAACAGCCATTCACTTGTTTTAGATCAAAAGCTCGTTATCGGACATTTTCAGCGAAACCCAGCCCCGGCCGTGTCTATGAACTACACATTATAGTTAGTGGGCTATGCACATGAGGCGCCCCACGTGAAATTCAAGTAACCGCCCATAGCTTATGACAGTGTTGGGGGCGCTCGCGTCGGGGTTAGCGCAACGCTGATAGGTGGTGTAAGGATGGTGTACGAGGAGGTTACCTGTTTGTGAATTGTCGAGTTTTACGTCTCGAAGAGAGCTATGACCCACGCCGCCATGGCACACTATGAAATACTTTTGACCTGCAGCGTCTGTTGGTTGACCACTGACGGCATACAGCACCGTTCAAAAGCGCCGTACGCCCATCAGCCAGAGCCCTAACCCAACGAGCTACCATGACTGGTAATTTCATTGAGTCCAATGGTTCACGCAGCGGCATTGCGAAACGTTGTGGTGCTTGTAATTAAGCGAGAGGGTATCAAGGACAATGATGCAGGCGATGAGGGTAATGCGCTTGTTTGACCCAATGCTCGCTTATACTTGAGTAGAGAAGTGCTACGACCGGACTATACGCACTCTGTATACCACTGAGCATGGGTACGTCCCCTTATGTCCTATCGACGCAATTTCTTTAAACTGGTAGCGCAAATCCCTTTTTATAGGCACATGCTGAGCTACTTACGTACGCTGCATGAAGTAGTGGGAACTGGTTTGATATAACAAACCAACGACGTCACGATACACTCACAAGGATAAATGTCAGGCATCTTAGACTCTAGGTAGTGCTGCGCGCCACAGCTGGGCTTACCAAGCCTTCGGTGGCTTAACGATTTACGCGCCAAAGGTGTAATGATTGCGTAATGTTTTGATGCCTTAACTAATTCTTTTCTGCATTCACAGAGTGCGTATTGTGGGTGACTAAAGAAGTTGTAGACAACCCTCCTCAAATCTGCCTCGACCAGTTCCAGGACAATTGTGATGATGGAGTGCTGGCATATGACAAAGATTCTTGTGCAGAGTTTCTTCAATAGAAGTCTGACCAAGGCAGGGGCCTTCCTTTAAAGCGACCACAATAGATTTACCCAGACATCAAATAAATCTTGTTTACGTTCATTCATAGAAACTTATTTTTGCTGTTTTGTCTTTTAAGAGCTTTCCAATGTTTCCAGTCACCTATCCCCAAGAGGGGACAATGCATTCTGAATCTTTGACCCAACGTTTCGGACCTGGTGTGCTACAGTATGTGGGGCCATCTAGGAGCCGACGCGCACAAAAATCTGCTGTTTAGATCCGCCGGTTCCACCTATATTATGCTCCGTTAACAATTCATAAGCATTAAAGGCCCACTGTCCACCCTCCGGTCGAAAATATTTTCTTCCCCGGTGACTGTGAGACTTCGCCCCTAGAACGCAAGGCCGCAAAATGTTTTTGAAAAGAGTAACTAATAACGCAGTTACAGCCACCGCAATCACCCGATTCTGTCATGCCTCTCTCCTTCCGTTCCCTCGCAAAGGTTTTTCACTCTCCTGCCCGAGGTCGTCTAGCCTCAGCAATACAAATTCCCCTTCCTTCTCCGCGTTTGGCGGGAGGTGGGGCGTGGCTCTCCGCGAGCGCGAAAAAAAAAAAAACGGTCGAGGGAGCGCGCGCCGCTGGATTCAGTCTGGCCGTGGCGAGGGAAAAGCGCTCTGCGAGCGGTAGACACCCATCCTTCTCCCGTCAGTCAGCGAGACGGGACAATGGACGTCGTTCCCGGTACGTACGTCATTATCGGGGCCCGTCGGGCCAGCGCAGGAAGCGGTGAAGCTGGCTTCTCAAAGGAGAGCATGAGGGAGCTTTGAATTGTATTTTCGATGCTTTGCGGCGCGCGTGTCGCTGTAGAATTTTGCACAGACTATCTCTGATACCTGATCGAAACACTGGGCTCCTTTTCTTAAAAGGGCCTTCCCTGGACAGTGGCCCTTTAAGTGCCTATGTTCGAAGGCGTTTGTCCCCAGAGTTTGTCATCACGATTGCGACGAACTGAAAAGTTAAACAAAAAGAAAAGAAATGTATGCGAAAGCGGTCCAAAGAATCTAGCCAGGGATGTTGTGTGGTCAAAATGGAGTCATTAGTCAATTAATTATATCCAAAAAGCTACTCAGGCGTCGAAATAGCTGAGAGAGCTAATGTCGACGTCCAAACGGACGTGACGTCATGCAACCGCAAAACATCTATTTTGAACTTCGGAGGGAAAAGCTCTAATAAGCGGTCGAGATCGATCAAAAAGTGATCAATAAGTATCAGTTAATTAAAGGAATATATAATTCGGGAAAAAAGTGAGAGGAGGAGCAAGCAAAAGCATAAGTAGAGACGGATGTGTGTCGTGACGTCGCCTCTGCGACGCTGCCTTGGTGGCTGCCACCGGCGATGTCATGGCGTCCCTAGCAAATTCGCGCCGCCATTGTGGGCTCCAAGCAACGGTAACGTCATGGACTGCCGGCGGCGCAGCATGTCTGGGTGGGTTGGGAGAGGAAGCGTACCGGTACAAAAAAGTTGTCGCGGTGGCCAAGTGTAGTGCGACGTTATACCACGGGAGGTTTACTGCGCAGCTTGCTACACAACGTCGTCAACAACTCAGTTTCTATCATAACTTCCGCAGTGTGAAATCTCTACAATGGGCGCCCGATGTACCGTATGCAGCAGCAACGCTCATGCTTACGCTTAGCATCTACCTCTAGTGCAGATTCTGCAGTGTCCTCGGAATTTTTGTCACGGCTTACCGCAGGAACAACCAGCAAATACACACGGAAACACGCAACTACATTTAGTGTTGGGCCTTTTGTTATCAAGACAGCGTCAGGAATATGCGGCCAGAAAGCTACCTAAGATCAATATTTTTTCGAATCTGCAGGGTTTCCGCGAGTGTTGTCGAACAGACTCGATAACGGTCTCGCTCAGCTGCATCATAAAAGTAGTTGTAATTGAGAAGCGGTAGAGGTTAATGAGTGGTGTCAATCAATAGAAGGTGACGTAATGTTGTGTCCGAAATAATATGTAGGCAAATAAGGTAATTATGTATTTAATTAGAGGCAAAACACCCAGAATCGTGTTCGCAGCAGTTGTAATTCAGAAGTCGTAGAGGTTAATGAGTGATGTCAATCGATAAAGGGTGGCGTAATGTTGTGTAAGCAAAAATAATTCGGCTAATAAGTTAATTAGGTAATTAATTAGAGGCAAAAAATGAAAAATTAAAGGCAAAATGGTCTCATTAGCGAATGGCTCGGCGCCACATTTGAATGCATCAAATATTAAAAGAGTTAATTAAATGAAATTAGGGTGACGTCAAGGATGTGACGTCACGCAATCTGAAGTCGAGCCAAAAAAGGGACATAGGAAGAGATTCATGCGCAATTTCAAAGTACCAAAGACTAATGTAGTTAATTAAGGCAGTCAGTTAGGGTGACGTCAAGGATGTGAAGTCACGCAACCGGAAGTAGAGCCGAAAAAGGGCATAGGAAAGGATTGGCGCGAGATTTGAAAGTACCAAAGACTAAAATGAATAAACAAGAAGTGAATTAATGTGACATGGATGATGTGACTTCACGCAACCGGAAGTTGAGCCGCCGGAAAAGGGCATTGAAAGGAATTGGCGCGAAATTTGCAAAATCATGTTCGCAGCCACTGTGAGTAATTGAGAAGTCGTAGAGGTTAATGAGTGGTGTCAATCGACAGAGGGTGACACAATGTTGTGTGATAAAATAGTTAATCCAATAAGTTAATTAGATAAATAATTAGAGGCAAAAAAATGAAAAAGTAAAGGCGAAAATGGTCTCATTAGCGAATGGCTTGGCGCCACACTTGAATGTATCAAATACTAATAGTTATTTAAATCAGTCGGTTAGGGTTACGTCAAGAATGTGACTTCACGCAACCTGAAGTCGAGCCAAAAAAGGGCATAGGAATTGACTGGCGCGCAATTTGAAAGTACCAGACTAAAATGGGTAAACAAGACGTGAATTAGGCAACTTGAAGCAACTAGAAGCAACCAGAAGCAACCAACAGCAGCATCCGTGTTTTCCCATTACTCCAATGCAGATTCTGCAGTGCTCTTTAATTTTTTGTTTCGCATCGATGGCACATGCTACGGGGCTATGAAATTCCTCAGTGCTATAGTAAATGACCACCTCATGAAACTTTCTGACTCTCAATCCCATTCTCTAAATAAAAGCAAAATAATATTATTTCGGCTGCACTTTATTGGCGGAGGTGGTGTGCAAACCGGCCAAAGCAGCCGCGCCGCAACAGCGGCAGCCGGCTCTGAGCGGAAACTTGCTTGCATCGCAGCTGTCGCTTCTATACCAGCGACCCGGT
>JAJIZL010035304.1:256-27858 GCA_023969395.1 Amblyomma maculatum
GTCTGTCTGTCTGTCTGTCTGTCTGTCTGTCTGTCTGTCTGTCTGTCTGTCTGTCTGTCTGTCTGTCTGTCTGTCTGTCTGTCAAGAATCTCCGTCAAGCGCTTGTTGAAATATGAGTGCCAGATTGCGCGATGTATATTCTTTTATGATCTTTAGCAGTTTCGTTGCAATTTATATGTGGCATGGTCTTGAAAATGTTATCAAACTTTCAATGGCCCTCTCTATACTGTCAAAATGTATTTCAATGCAGTCATGCAATGCAATACATTGCAATGCAATGCAATGTATTTCAGTGCAACACAGTGCATTCAATTATACACTCTGACTAGGGAGCAGACAGGCTTTTCTCCAAACATGCTGCAAGAAAACGAGTAGAACCGAAGGCACATGTTAACTGGCTCAAATCGGGTTGTATATTACGCTACCCACATAACCATTTTCCTTGAAGCGAATAAATTTTTTGTTCATTACCAGCATGGGTTCCGTAAAAATGTTTCCACAATTACTCAGCTTGTCCCTGTTCATTATTTTTTTACGTTGTCTACACACAGCTCAAATTGATGTCACTTTTTAGATCTGTCAAAGGCATTCACCATATCCTGAAAAGCTTACTTACAGCAAGATTGAACAAAATAGGACTTTCTGACTCACTCATTGACTAGATAACTCCATATCTGCACAAACGAAAAGAGGGTATTCAAACTGAGACTGATTCAAACAAATTAGATGTTTTTCGGGTTACCGTAAGCTTCCGTACTGGGCCCATTACTGTTTCTGATATATGGTAATGATATTGCGAGAAGCGGAGATGATGTATAATTATGTGAAATTGTTTGCTGACAGCTGCGTTATTTATTCGGTTATAAACATTTTATCTTCTCAATTATTGCTCAATGTATATCTTTATTAAACTCGGGGATTAGTGGTAACGTACAAGAATTCAAATTATTTTATCATGACTGTTTCCACGTTCATTACAACGAAAAAAGAATCCCGCTAACTTATTTCATTATTTTCAATCTAAATTTATGAAATTCTCATGGCCATGTTATTACTAAAACTACCTATGTTGAATATGTGGCCTAGACGATAACCAGCAAAATAAACTGGCAAGCGCTTATTCAGGGGGTATGCAGAAAAGCTTACAGTAAGTTATGCTTTTTGCGCAGAGTACCAACAGCTTATCGCACCTTATTCGCCCTGTACTTGAGTACGTGGCAATCCAGTGGGGCCCATGTTAGCGAAAGATATTGCCGTGCTGGAGCGGATACAGCTACTCGCCGCCAGATTTATTTGGGCGGACTACGGACTATTGGAACCGTTCCATGCACGACGACCTATAGCAAAAGTAAAAATCCTGTACTACTCTACCATGACAAAATAGGTGTGACCAAAGACAAATATTTGCTTCCTCCGCCAAAAAAGATTATCACAACTTAAACATTTTAAATCCATACGCCCGTTTCTTGACAGAACTAAACTCTTTCAAAAATCTGTTTTCCACACACCATTGAGCCATGGAACTGTCTGCCGTCATCTTTTATGGGAACTGTCTGCCGTCACGAAATTAGGGATGGTGTCATCCCTTGTCGGATAACAGACGAACTGTGTGAGTTGAAACAAATGTAGGAAATCTAAGTAATCTGGACAACCAATGTACGACAGGAATCGGAAAGCGAAGCAGATGAACAGTTTATATTTTAGAAGTTAGCCTCCGGTGACGATGACAGGGGAGGCAAAGTACTTGTTCGTGACTCGCGTTAATAATTCGTCTAACTCTAGCACGAAGTCGGCAGAAAAATCAGACGGCCGGTGTCATATCCACTTAACTACAGTAGAGTTAAGCAGAGAGTAAGTGACCCACAATGTTTCTAGTGCTCTGTCAATTGTGATTACCCTTGTGTTAATGTCCTTATAATCTTCATTAATGACGCGTGCACTTCGTTTATCTCTTCTGTCCATTACGAAATATATAGAATAGTATTGAAATCTATAGTACTAAACTGTCAATATTTGGAGTTATTATTTCTGCCGATGCCGTCAGCTGTGTAGATATGGACGAAATAAACCAGTTGTTCATGTTTATTGATTTCGCTACGAAAAACGGCTGTTAAGGGTAAAGAGAAGCCGAAACGTTTTTTTGCGCAGAAAAGAGCTTTATGCGATATTTTATATTTATTTGGCCGCTGAACAAGATTGTCATGCTTCAAAATGGCAGAAATAAACGCAAACGACAGTTTGTATAATAAAACGTGCACCAATGAGTCCGCCCTGCAAGCAAACGATGCTGTTGTCAGTAATTTGCCGGGCCGAACATGACGTCCTTCGCGGTATGCCAATCCCGCGTCGGCGGTGTTGGTGCGTGAGCTCTGCTTCTGGTCAATTGACACCTCTTTTTAAAATGGTATTGACTAAGGAACAAATAAAACACCTTGGACACTTACCGTACGCTTTCGAGCAACCGGCAGTTCCTAAAAAAGGGAAACGGCGCTACAAAAGACGTTACCGCGTACGTCGGCAGTGAAAGCAAAGTAGGCACATTTGCCCAAATCGAAAAGCGCAAGAGCTGGCCCGCTTTAACAACTGCCCTTTACACACTAAAGCTCGTTTCAGTAACACCAAATAGAACATGCATTGTATATGATGCAGTCCCAGTCTGCAGCGCATTTATACAATTTTCGATTATAGCGCATCGGCGCACAAACAAACGCACGCGTACTGCAGCTGCAGCAGCCTTTGGAGCTTGGAGTGGTGCGCTGTTGAACGCAACGCCAAAAATCGTGCGGCTTCAGTCACATTATGGAATCAAACAGGTTCCCAGCGTCTGCAGCACCTGATGAAGCCATCTTACCGGGAAGGTGCCAGCAGCGAGCGCGGCAAACGGGCGCTCTGGCCGAGCGCCCTCCCTGGTCGCCGCCAGGCCTACATTATTTCGCATCGGCGCAACAGGAGGCGACGCCTGGAGATTGAGGAGCACTGCAGTAAACGGGCTATTCATAAAACTACCTACTGTAAACGGAGCTTCCCAACTGGTATCATTCAAAAGCTCTGGTGGTAGCGACAGTGTTGGGGACAATATATGAAAAACACAATCGACACTAGATATACCTTAATAAAAGGCTGAATTTAGCCGGCAGACATCCGACCTTAGCGGTGATAATGATTGCAGTAATCGAGTGGTTGAATGGCCATCCCTCTGGTTCTTTAATTTACGTAAAACCGGGAGCTAATATTATATAGCACTATAATGGTTCCATTAAGCCTTAATCATCGTAGAGAAAACTTCTCAGGAGAAAAATTATTCAAATGAATGCCAAAGCACATCTTTCGAAAACAAATACGCTAATGCGCGGTAGTCTCAATTTGAGCCTAATCAGGTAATCATGCTGTAAGAAAGTTCTGTTGAAGGATTAGTATCCTAAGGGCTGCTTGCTCATAACTAGAAGCAGGATGTGGAGCAAGGCGTATTGTTAAATGACGGCTTACATTAGAAGTATAGAAACTCTATAAGCTGTCCAGTGCTCACTGCGAATATCTCGTTGACAAAACTATATTTGCAGCGGTTTGCAAAACATACTTGCTCCGTTCTATTCTTCAAGTTCACCAGTCAAATTTTTGTTTGGTTTTTGAAGATTTTTGAACCACCTTGACGAATGATACAAATTATTTCCCCATTATCTAAAAGCTCCTACAGATGCAAGTCATTTTTCAATTTTTTTTTGCAGCATTCCTCCGGAAACATAACCGTTTGTTTCACACATGAGCAAGCTTTAGACTGCAATAGACATCATTATGTTACTTTGTTAATGATGATATGCATTCAGTAGAAAATATTTGGGCTACGCGAAGACTCGTTACAATGACAGCTATAAAGTATTCCTCTATCACACGAGGCATTGATAAATGCTGTTCTCAATTTTGGAATAACTTCTTACTACAGGTAACGAGCTATACCTTCTGTAAGTCAAAATATATGTCAATAAGCAGTTAGATGCCTTTCTCTAAATTCATAATCACTTTTTAAAAAAGAAGGCATATTAACATACGCATACTGTGCCCTCCCCACTCAATACAAAAACCAGTGCGCTTTGCATTGGAGAGCATGCACTCGAGACCTTTCAGAAAGTTACAAGCCCACTTCATTTGAGATTCACACCGTTAGGTTATATTAGCTTATTATTTCAGCTTTCAGAGGTTATAGGAAGCAATCATTATTTTTCGGCTTTATTACTTACGTCACACGGGTGTGTTATGAGGATGGGCGTTTTTTTCCCTGCGTAGCAGCTGTACATTGAGGCAAGGTTTTAAATTCCCAATGCTATTTATTGATTGACATGTTAGTGCCAGTAAATTAATATTGGGCAACCGAACAAATGTTCGGCACTCGAATGCAAAGTTTCACTTCTTGCACGTATATATGGCGTGGTTTTTCCGAGAGAACGACACAACCCATCTCACGATATATAGCTGAATCCCTACTGAAATGACGATGGATTGTACAACTTGATGCTAATTTTCAGTATCTTCAGTAAATTCACAAGGGCTTTAGCAATCAGCTTAAATATAGAAAAAGAACGAAATTCTGATGCAGAAAAGAACAAATTCGCCTGCTATGAGAGTTATGTACGCAGGCTAACGTCCTGCTCTGGGGCCTCGTGCCGGTTATTCATCAGTCTAGAACACATATGAGAACAGAAATCTAACTTGGCTTCTTTTTGATGCGTTTTAGCAGTAGACATGAACTTCTGTTTGTCAAGCCCGACATGCGACGAGGCATTTACTTGTGCTTCCGTGCTCGAGTGTGAGCCTAAAGGCATTGCCTATTGGTAAGACAGGAAATTGTCGAAGGCACAAAACTAGTCGTATTCAGGTGTAATAATTTAATGTGTAACATTTAAGAGAACTGTGAAACGCTGATTACAAGAGGTCGAATGCTTCGCATAACTGCAGGTCATCTGTCATAAATGACACATTTTGTTGGCATTATGAAGAAGAAGGACTTCTTAGTGATTGAAACTTCGCAAAGCCTAACCAACAAAAAAGTATAAAGCAGATCACTTCCTACCTCTTATTGGCAAATTTGTATTTTGTGAATGACCGAGAAAATATTGGAACACTTCAAATTTAGGCACTTCTCTTCCTTTCTTGAAGAACTATTCTGTGTATAGTTTCTTTGTACCACTGTTTCAACAGGGAGGTATCCGCGTTTACACAGCTACTCGAGGCAGTACGCGAATTTGTAGCAATTCTATAAACGTACAGAGCTGGTAAATAATCTTTTGACTTCGAGGACGCATCGTAATGCGTTTCTGACTACAAGTGTTTATTGAAATTGAAAGCGATGCTTAAAAATGCCTTTCTTTTCCTGGATTGTAGCGTATTTTTCCCGGCGCCAATGTTTGATTCTTTCTTGCTTAGGGTCAGTCCGGTCGGGCAGTTCGTGGTTCTATTCTCCGGCCCTCTTTTCTTTTTATAATTCATTAACAATATTACAGGGCAGTGTCGGTGAAAGTAAACCTTTTTGCAGATGAATAATACTTACCAACGCATTAAAGATCCGAGTGAGTAGAATGTCTTAAATTTGTCTCTAGCAAAAATAAAAAATGCACCAAAATGTGGAATATGAAAAATTATAGATAATACCATAGCAATGACATGAACGCGCAACAGGATGAACTATTCTCTTTTTAGCGGCCTATTAGCGGTCACTCCTTGAGAAAAGTCGACAGTCACAAACATTTGGGTGCATATCAGCACTCCATTTCAGATAGAACGAACAAGTGAATTAGCTTGAAGAGAAAGCTATGCGGAAAATAAGTGAGCGAGCCAATTTTTAGAAACGCTTCGGCTGTTTGGGATTCTTATGCTAAATATAATAATAAACTTGAAAATATTCAGAAAAATCTGCTAGAATAGTATGCACCTCCTAGTACTGGCGTACATCAGAAACAGCACTTGTGGAAATGTCTTAGATTGTCTGCAGTTACGACGTTTTCATAAATGACTCCAATGGCTTCATTTTAATTATCGCAGTAAGCTTGACATAGAGAAGAAACCTTATACTGAGCCAGTTTCTCGGTGGACGACGCGCCATAACCATTAGGAAATGAAATGGAAATAGCTGCAAAACCGATTTCCTTGAGGACACCTTTTTCCCCAGAACAGCCCGACTACCCAAGCCTTTGTCAGAAGCTTGAAACAAGTTTCTTAGTCTCTTGGCTCTAAATGCTAGTGTTCATATTCTATAGAGTTGTTACGTACTAGTGTTCAACACATCTGCTTTTTCTAATATTCTTTACCTTCTAATATTCCCTGTGTAAGCGTGCTCGTCGAATTCGCTATAAAATAGTGTGCGCATGTTCATATTATTCAGCAAAGTATATTTTGGTCACCTGTCTGCGCAGATGCCTTTGTTTTATCGGAAAGACTGTTTGATATACTTCTTGTGACACATTTTTCTGCTGTGTATACTTTTCATTTACACTAAACGTCGCACTACTGGGTAATGCATTCTTGAAGGCTCGCCGTAACTTGAAAATAAATAATGAATTATCGAAATTCGCGGAAACTATACCAATCAGTTGCTCATCCACACCTGCGCTGTTTTATTCTTATAAGTCACTCTTATTGGCCGTTAGCCAGCACTAACAAAGCGCGGGGCTGTGCCATAGGAATAGGAAATCTCTAACGGACGATTCTTGCTCTTTATCTCAAGTGGGCGCATATGTTTATTCTACATAGTTATACGGCTGTGTGCTGTGAAATGTACTCAACAGCAGTAAGCTAATATTCGCGTATAATCTTAACTTGGTGTGGGTATCCAACATTTCAATGCAGTTGACACTTGACGATACTGTTCTAACAGTTTTTAAATCATACAGAAAAGTTGGAGGTAGGTCTGTAAATGGGGTACGTGCACGTCAAACTGAATAACGACCATGAAATGAAATGTTACATACGACCATGGTACGGCAAGAGCTTCAGATAACATGTCCTGGTTTTTCCGCTGCTTCAGACGAAATGATGGCGCGTGTACGCTGCCATTTATTGGGAGAAGGGATCACTTCAATCGAGAAACTCTAGAATAGCTGCTGCGAATATGCCTCCTAAAACTATGTGGCAATGCACACATGCGTCTATATGACATTAGGCAAGGCGCATGTGCAAAAACTGCTTTAACGTTTTTTTTCTTGCCTATTGTTGATTTGTGAACACTATTACTAATTTATAGTATGAAATATGTTCCGTGAAATCTGCGTGTCCAATAAATGTGTGGTTAGATATACAATCATTACTGTTCTTCGCCCATAAGGCAAAAGCATGAAGAATACGAAACATGCTCCCAGTAATATACCACTTGTATGTTTCGTCCGGCAAAGATTCTAGTACATACGCTTGAATGCAGGGCCTTAATGTCGCATTTCAGCTAACTGTCATTGTATTGCTTAGAGAACGCTCTCGTGGCCGCCAGTGCTGTGACAGGGGCAATTTCGTGTCAGATAAATAATTAAAAACGGTTCTTTGAAGCACATCACAGAGAGTAAATATGGACAATGCAAATCATAAAATCCACTGGTCATTAGAAGCATACTTTTGTGATGGCAAATAAGTGTACTGCGATAAAAGAAGTGTGCCTTCTCAGAAATTTGATTCTCATTATCGCACATACGTCCTACAATGTTAGCCTGAAATATTGCTCCATTAAAGCTTCTTGAGGAAGAACATATCTTCTTAATACTCAATGCGATTCCCATTCACTTCTTCGCGTGGCTTCCTAAAACTGAATGATAAATTTGCTACTTGTAGTTTCTCTGTTGAATCTCGCGGAAACAATAAAGGACCTGCCCTCATGTGGCTTTCTGTCAATAACATTATCTGTGGCTAAGGTGATTTAGAAGCTGGTAATAAAACCATCAACGTCGCAAAATGCTACACAGATTTGTGACCACTTTGACAGATTTGTGACCACATCACTTTGGTCCCGTGTTTCCAGGTAGCAATATATATATATGTGTGTGTGTGTGTGGATGTGTCTATTGATAGGTAAGGCAGACATTTGGGCCCGGATGAATACTATCAGGCCTGCTACTCTACTGGAAAGGGGATTAGGAGAAGAAAAAGGATTATGATGGTGACGCTGAGCGAAAGGATATGAAAATATACACAAGCAAGGCAACTTGCATTCCTTGCGCGAGTCAAGTACCGTGTCGCACAGAAAACGGCAGAGCACCCACAGCCGGCGCACCCTTCCCTTCATAATACCAAGCGTCCAGTAGCAGCACTTCTGATAGAGGCTTTGTCCAAACCCATCAAGGAAGTGTCCAGCGCTTTTCGTCTTCTTTGCTCGTGCCCTGGCCACATCAATATATATGGTCCGACGTCTCTTTGATGCAACAAGTTGAATATGCCGCGGAGTTTACAGTCCAATAAATTGTTGCTGTGGGGTCACACTTCCATAGAAGCATTATGCTGGGAAAATCGCTGGCGACGCTAGCGGCTGTTGGATTTTCGGTGGTAAACACCCGTACCGCTAAATTGCGTCCATCCCCACCCGATAGTAGAAAAAAGGTATATAATGCATTTAATTGCTATATTTTGCCAATATTAGCAGTTAGCACGGCAGTTAAAAGCCTCAGATTTTACCCACATTTGGAACGCATTGATATTCACTTTGACATTGCTCAAGCACCTCTTGCCGCAAACAAGCCAATCCAATCCGTTTTACAGCAGGCCCGTTGGGAGCGCCTACCACAGATGTACCACTGCTGCTCGTTTTTTTATACGTTTTTTCGCGTGCTGATCTCACCCAGCGCTTCCGCATATTTTTTCGAATGCCTTTGAAGTAAAAAATAAGATGTCTGTTGGTCCAGAATAATCCAGTACCCTCAAAAATTCATGCACTGCGGATACAAGTTGGGTAACAGCTTACATCTCGCTTCTAAACCCATGCTGGTAAGATGACAAAATTTACGGTCTTTGGTAAAAGAAACTGGGCGATAATTGGTCACTAGTCCACGGTTCCCTTCCTAAAAATCGGGACAAAACGAGCCTTACGCCAAGCAGACGGTGTAATACCTATGTTCAAGGACAAGTTAAACACGTCAGTTCAGTATTCGGCTATTTGTTAAGCGTAGTGCTTCAGAAATGCATTCGGAACGCCATCGGAGTCCGGAGACTTTTCAGTATTAACATTAAGTAACATATCAATAGCTCCAGCGCGACTAAATACCAAGTCCCTTTTAAAAGTGGACTTAAGATTTGCATTCATCATGTCTGTGAAAACACTCTGAAATTGTTGAAACACGCTGCGATCGTACTTGCGTCTATTACAGTTACATCGCCAATTTTAATAGCAGTGATTTCCTGATTTAAAGGATTCAAGTGGCGCCAGAACTATTATGTGTCCAACCTCATGAAAGCATCAAGTCTGTTTTCTTAGAAGTTATTCCTGGCCTCCTCCACTTTTTCTGCCAGCACGGTTTTTAAGGAATCAAACAGCGGATTCCATGTTATGTGCTGCTTCCTAAGAATTTTCAGTTTACATTTATCGTGTATTATCTCCCTATTAATCCTGTGATTTTCAGTGTGTTTAGCGACCTTCTTCAAAGGAACAAATTTATTAATGCAGAAATTAACTACATTGCCGAACCATACCCAGCAACCCTCTGTATCTCTGGTAATCGAGCCTAGAAGGCATTCTAGGTGATGAGTGAACGCAACATCATCAGCACTTCTGAAAACCCTGAAGGTGACTGCTTTCGCGGTTTCATCAGTCTTCTCACCAATGTTCTGACAGTAAAAACATTTATTTTGTGGTCGAAGATGCCACTCTCAACACGAACCGTTCTGTCATTGAATAAATCTCTTACAAACAGGTCCAAGATGGCCGATCCGCGTGTACATTGATTAACAACCTGCTCCAAACTAAGAGAAAACATCATGTCTAGAATAGGACCTATAGACGAAGAGAGGCCATATTAAAATTCGTGCCAGTTAACAGATGGGAAAATAAAGTCCCCGTATATATTCTTGCCACGAAATTTCATTAAGTAATCATACTAATTGTTCAAAAACAAATCATCTCAATCTGACGCGTGATACACTGCACAAAGGAAAAGAGCCTTCCCCCAAACAGACACTTTAAAGGACAAATATGCATGGTCCGGTATCTGATAGATCTCAAAAACATCGATGCTGTTTTTTCTAATAATCGCCACTCCCCCTTCACATGAACCTCGATTTCTTTTCTATATTATATACCCTGCTGGTATAATTTCTTCATCTCTAATCAAATTTTGTAACCAAGTTTCAGTTATTACGCAGATGTGCAGATCATACTGCAGTAATACACGTTCAAGTTCATCCACTTTATTAGCTGCGCTTCCAGCATTCAAATATATTAAACGAACCTGGTGCGTCGTTAATTGCTAGCGGTGCAAAAGCGCAGGCACAGATCGGATTCTCTACAGCGTGTGTTTGTAATTACATCCCACGTGTAAACTTTGTCATCAATGCGAAGCTTATAATGTATCAGCGACACGTTTCTTTCACATGCCTTAGCTGCTGTTGCAATTTTCCGTAGCTGCTTTTGTTTGTGCTGCGTATCGGCACCGTAATCTTTCTGCAAAGATATGCCTGTTACTTAGCTTCTTAGGATTTCACAAAAGTGCTTTCTTCTCTGCGTTTTTCCGGAAATGTAAAATTGCCGGCTTTTTGGGCAAACCCTTTTCTATTTGAATTTTTACAACAGTAGAACAAAGCACACCCAATTTGCTCTGGAATTCATCGTTTACTCTCTTATTGCGCCATGTAAATTCGGATTCGTTTTCCAGCTCTGAAATTTCAAAAATAACAAGGTTATAGTTCCGATCGTTTCATCATGATATCTTCTAACTTAGATGTCAATGCAGATTCTTTGTTTTTTTTGCCTGCTTTGCAATTCGTTGTAATTGTTTAATGCTTACTTCAAAATTATTCAGTCGTACTCCAAGCTAGACATAGTTTGTTCTGTGCGTTCTAAGCCAGATTTAACATCTGCGATTGACTCTTGCCCATTCATATTTTTGTGAAAGCGTGGACTTCGTGCAATTTTTACCGAAGGTCGACGACGGACGAATGAAGAAATTGTGGAGCTGTCGGAAGTGACTTGGAGCTCAGTGCAGCGAATTTTGATACACGGTTTGGTAATGAAAAAGGTGGCTGCCAAATTCCACGACTGCTGACAGCTGAACAAAAACAATATCGTGTGGAACCATTCTGTGCTTTGAAAGAGTTCCGAAATGATCCAAACGTTTTTTTCAAAAATTATCATGGGTGACAAAACCTGGTGCTATGCTTACGATCCTGAATCAAAGCAATAATAAAGCAAGTGGAAGACTTCAAGTTCACCTTTCCCCTAGAAAGCTCGTTAGGTGAAATCAAAGCTCAAAACAATGCTGATTTGTTTTCTCGATGTTAGAGGAGTCGTTCATTCAGAGTTTGTTCCGCAGGGTCACGCAGTTAACCAGGCTTTCTACTTGAAGTTTTGAAAAGACTGCGGCGGCAGAAGCGGCCTGATTTGTAAGTCAGGTGACTGGTTTCTTCATCATGACAATGCCCCTGCTCACACAGTGTTCTCTGTGTGAGCAGTCATACCATATTTGGGCAAAACTGGTATGACTCTTGTTCCTCTTCAGCCATACGCGCTGGAACTTGCTCCGTGTGACTTTTTTCCGTTTCCCAAAATGAAAAAAAAAACACATGAAAGAAAGCATTTTGCTGATGTCGCGGAGGCAAAAAAAAAACGAGGGAGGCACCGTCAACCATCGCAAAAGATGAATTTAGGCAATTTTTTGAAAAGCAGAATGAAAGAGTAGACAAGTGTATTTGTGTAAGTGGAATATACCACGAAGAAGATTGAAGGTTTGTGCCTAAAATGTGAATAAACAGGCAAAAAAAATAGGTTCGATTTCTATTGCGTGCCCCTTTTTACTAATCTGTTTCGCGAAGTAAAACCTTGTGTTCGTCAAAAGCAGATCGTGAGGTCGCTTACAGTAATTGCAATACTTGCCAGCATTTTTGAGGTAGGAATTGTACTAACTAGTCACTAATGCGGTGCTCTACGGCCATGCACCACTTTCGTGGCACTTCAATAAAGCCGTCCTTTATATCTATATCTGGAGGTACTTCAGGTATTTTGCTATACGTGCCTTCATGCTGATAGAAGACCGAACACGTTAGAGGAAGGCAGCTTCATTTCGCAGGTCGAGCCAACGTTTTAACAAGTGGACTTGTCTGCGCCCAGACAAAGACAAGTCCACTTGTCGAAACGTTGGCTGGTATTGCGAACTGGGGCTCCCCCCCCCCCCCCTCTACCCTTTTGCAGTGCCTCCTTCAAACAGTGAACCCATCTTCATTCTCTCGGTATACCTTGGATCCTCATGCTGAATGGAAAGTCACCGCAGAAAATTGTCAACTTTTCTTATCACTGAACGTCGCCGGCTATTTCCGTGCTGTTTCCATTGAACAAATGTGTAAAATATCGCACGCATATGGCAATACCTGAAGTTTGGTATTTTGAAAAATCGAGAATGAAGAAATACCGGCACGCATGACTGTAATTAAAGCAAGGTAAATGTTAATTATTCAGACCTTAGTGGTTAACGTCCCAAAGCGACTCACGCTATGAGACACGGCTCAGTGTCGGGGGGCGAAAATTTCGACAACTCGGAGATATTTAATGTGCACTGACATTAGACAGCACACGTGCGCCTTGCTTTTCGCCTCCATTGGAAATCGGCGCCCCAGCAGAGATTCAATCCCGCATCCTTAGGCCCAGCAGTTGCGCGTCATAACCACAGCACCAGCCCGGCAGAAGAAGCTGATGCTGCTATCTCAAGATTGTGCATACATTACCTGCCGAAAGCTGTGCTAACGAAACGCAGAAAATAGCTGGGCGGAACATAATGTTATTCTAAATCAATCGGTGAAATGTCAAAAAAGGAATTGCGCCAATGAATTGTCTACTATGCTTGTTGACGTAGATTACAGTATGCGCAAAGTGCACAGATGGAAACAAATTCCAAAAGCAAGTGCTGATTACTTGCATTTCGTATGAGCGTTCTCATCTGTCATCACATTCTCATTACTGAACATCTGGACTTTTTGTCGAAAAAAAAAGCACAGCCACCTTCCAAAGAGCGTATTCAATGGTTTACACTATGCGAAACATCGTTCTGGTTAATACGCATGGCGGCAAGTTGAACTGCGCGAAACAGTTGTAAGAAACATACATTTTGTATCTACAGACGGCTGTTTTGCTCTGCTTTTTTTAAAAGGGAGATGTGGAAAACTGCTTCCCTATAAGGTATATTTATGCCTTTCAGATGCTATTCAGATGCAAACCAATCTGAGAGAACGCGTATTGCATAATACTGGCCGGAACTTTCACGGAATTTTCACTTTCTAACACATATATATGTAATACACCTACTGTGCAATGTAGTGCGTTAGTAATTTGACCGCACTTAACGCTTGCGTCGCACAGCATCCTCATGCACTGAGGGAAAGGAATGATGCGACAGCGCAGAAATGAATTCTTAACGTCACATGTAAAGGTGTGTGCATATACCATTTTCTGGGTAAAAAAACGCTATTTTAGAATTATTTAGAAATTGTTTCTATGAAATAAACTAGTTTGGATATAAAACAGACATTCATTTACCACTAACGTTAGATATATCTCCATGTTATTTGTAGTGAGCAGCCAAATTTTAAAAATATTCCTTGTTCTTTACCGCACATACATCAATGAAAAAACATTGCAAAATGCATCAGTATTTGTCTGTCTGAAATCTTTTTTGTACTGCTGAGAAACTGGAGTGCATTTTAAAAGTTAACAGGGCTGCGCCCTATACTTGTCTTAACTTAAGCTCTCCTTAAATTAGGTTTCAAAAGAGTAGCTGAATACATCCGCAGAGGTACAGTAGAGGCTCGATGTAGACTGTTTTTACTGTTGGGCACAAATTGTCGAAACCAATTCTCAGTGATATGTCTTACAGTGTTCAAGTTCAGTTGAGTTCAGTCGTTCAGTCGAGTCCGACTCTTCGTGACACTTTGGACCATGTCACGCCACGCTTTCCGGTCTCTCACTATCTTCTTAACATCACATAACTTCATCTGCAGCGCCTTGAGGATGCCATCTAACCATTGCGTTCGCTGCCTACCCTTACTTCGGCGACCCTCAACCTTACCCAACATCAAATCTTTCTCCAGCGACTCCTCTCTTCACATCAGATGACCAAAGTAGCTGAGCTTTAACTTTAGAATTTTACCCTCCAATGAGCCCTCGGGGTTCATGGTCGACAATATCTACTGATTTGATCTTCTGGCAGTCCAAGGTACTCCCAAGAGTCTCCGCCAGCACCACAATTCAAACGCGTCAATTCTTTGGCGGTCAGCCTTCTTCACAGTCAAAATCTCGCATCCATACATCACATCTGGAAAGACCACAGTACGAGTTATACCGATCTTGGTTGACAGATTATTGTGGCTGCTATTTACTAGGCGGTTAAGGCAAACCGTGGCTTTATTTCCCAGAATCAGGCGTCTCCTAATTTCATGGCAGCAGTCTCCATCTGAGGTTTTCTTGGAGCCAAAGAACAGAAAATCTGTCACAGCTTCAACTTCTTGTCCCTTGATGCTCCAGGACTTGATAGGGCAAGACGTCATGATCTTTGGCTTTTTAAGTTGAGTTTAAGCCCAAACTTCTCACTCTCTTCTTGTACACGCATCAGAAGTCTCTTGAGTTCCGCTTCACTTTCTGCCATTAAAGTGGTATCATCCGCATATCTAAGGTTGTACGTTTTCCAGCAATCTTCACTCCAGCTGAAGACTCGTCCAGACCGGCCTTCCTCATGCCCTCTGCATATAGGTTAAAAAGGCAGGGTGACAGTATGCAGCTTTGTCTCACTCCTTTCTCAATCGAAAACCAATCAGCAAGACAATGCCCAGTTCGGACCGTGGCCGCTTGCCCTTTACACAGGTTCCTGAGGAGACAGATGAGGTGAATTGGAACTCCCATTTTTTGGAGAGCTTCTCACAATCTGCTGTGATCTACGCAGTCAAACACTTTCGCATAATCAATAAAGCAGAAGTAGATGGGTTTCTGGAGCTCTTGCTTTTTCCATGATCCAGCGAAGGTTGGCAATCTGGTCTCTGGTTCCTCTGCCCTTGCGAAACCCAGCTTGCACGTCCGGAAGTTCCCGATACACATACTGCGGCAGCCTACCTTAGAGGATTTTCAGCATCACCTTGCTAGCATGCGAAATAAGCGCGATCATGCGGTATTTGGAGCACTCTTTGGCATTGCCTTTCTTTGGAATGGGGATATTCTGTGGCCACTGCAGGGTTGTCCAAATTTGGTGACATAATGTATACAGAACGTTAACAGTGTCATGGTTGAGGGTTTGAAGCGATTCAGCTGGAATACCATCAATTCCGCTAGCTTTGTTTTTAGCAAGGCTGGCTTAGACCCATTGAACTTCACTCTTCAGAATGCCCGGCTGGAGTTCAGCAATCCAAACCGTCTTATGTTGGGTTTGCACCTCCGGGCCCTTCTTGTACAGTTCTTCAGTGTATTCCTGCCACAACTTATTTATCTCTGAGGCTTCAGTGAGATCCCTGCCTGGTTTGTCTCTATAACACCCAGCTTAGCACAGAGGCTTCATTTGATATCTTTGATTGTCTTATACAGAGCTCTTGTGTTCCTCAATTGGCTGTTGTCCTCAACTTCTTGGCACTGTATGTTCAGGAAGGCATTCTTATCTCACCTTGCTATTTTCTGAAAATCCGCATTGAGAACCTTGAGTCTTTCTATTTCTCTATATCTTTTGCCATCCTCCATTCCATAGCTATTTGCAAAGCCTCTTCAGATAGCCAGTTCACTTTCTTGGATATCTTTTGCTTTGGAACTACCTGAGTATCTACTTCTTGTATTAGTCCACATCTCTTCTTGCTCTCTGTCTTCTAGATGTAATTCTTGAAATCGATTCCTCACTTCCACAGCATATTCTGATGGAATTTGATCCAGATCAGAGCTGAAAGGCCGTCTAGTTTTCTGCATTTTTCTTAATCGAAGCTTAAATTTGGCAACCAGAAGCTGATGATCAGTGCAACAATCGGCCCCAGGCCTTGTTTTTACTGCTTGTATGGCACTTCTCCATCTCTGCCGGCAAAGAGTATAATCGCTCTGATTCCTGTACAGACCGCCCGATGACGTCCATGTGTACAGGCGCCTCTTGTGCTGTGGAAAATGATTATTCGCTATGGTCAGGTTGCTTTGTTGACAAAACTCTACTAGCCTCTGCCCAGCTTCATTTGGCTCAGCAAGACCGAACTTGCCTGTAATTGAGGATATTTCTTCAGTCCGCACCTTAGCATTCCAGTCTCCTATGAAAAAAGGACGTGTGATGATGGAATAGTGCGGTCTGAAAGGCATTACAGGTCCGCATAAAATCTCTCAACGTCAGCTTCTTCAGCAGTGTGGTTGGCGCATAGACTTGGATAGCTGTTATGTTGAAAGGGTGACCTTCGATCCGAAGTGAAATCATTCGGTAGTTTTTGGGGTTGTACCCTAGCACTGCGTTGCCCATTCTTTTGCTTCTGAGAGTGACCCCATTCCTTCTCTTGGATTTGTGCCCACAATAAAAGACATAATGGTCGCAGGAATTAAATTCTCCCATTCCGGTCCACTTGAGCTCGCTGATACCGAAGATATCAATGTTCAGTCTGTCCATTTCTCGGTGGACGACATCCAGTTTACCTTACATCATAGATCTTATATTGCATGTTGCTACGTGATATATCTCCTTGCAACATCGGACTTTCCGGTCGCTTCCCCGACACATCCACAACTGAGCCTCCTTTTGGCTTTAGCCCAGCCGCTTCATTCGTCCTAGAGCTACTAGGAATAGCCCTTTGTTCATCCCCATTAACATGTGGGATGCCTTCCAACCTGGGGGGTTCATCTTCCGGCGCCATATCATTAATGCTATAGTTACTGGCCATAGGGTTTTCTTGGCAGGAAATACTGGAGTTGGTTACCATTACCTTCTCCAGTGAATCACATTTTGTCAGAACTCTCTGCCGTGACCTGTCTATCTTGGGTGGCCCTACACAGCAGAGCTCACGACTTCATCGAGTTTCGCAAGCCCTCCGCCACGACAAGGCAGTGATCCATGAAAGAGACAGTGTTCAAACCTGCTTAGAAAATCAATTACAAGGTGACCGTACTGCAAAAAATGTGCCCATTCTTGACAAAAGTCATGGTAACGCATAGCTTCATAACCTCCTGAGCTGAATAGCACTAAAGTGACACAGTGGACTAAAGTATTGAGTGCAGTGCAACTAAGACCGATATTTGCCACTAATCTTCGATGTTAATATTTAGGAAAGTCGTCTTAACTAATTGGTTATATGCCGAGTCAAACAGCAAAATTGTGAATAATGAAGATCTACGTATGGTATTGCGCTAGTTCAAAATATTGGTGCTTCAGTAGGCAGAAGTCAGGAGTTAAATGGCACTGCATCACAACGGACAAAATAACCGAGCTAACGGCATAGCTGTATTTGCTTGGGAACCGAACAGATCGGAGTCGGAAAATACTTACACTAACTGGATGGCTGGGAGCACACTTAACCTGGCTCGATGTGCTTCGTATGATGCACTTGCATTTCTGCCACATCCTAACGACTTAAATAGTTATCACTGGCTGTTATTAAGTTTGCGATGACCTTGAAAACAAAGGAAAATTATTTTTTTATACACAGCATCCATTCATCAGTGCTTCGAGCGTTGACGTCTCGTCGCAGCAGGAGGAAATATTCCTCGCGATCACATTCACTTGGAGTTGTGCTTAAAATTGCTATTCATGAAATGTACAGGGCTCGCATGTTGAATGAAGGTAAACTTTTAAGATAACCTTTTCGAAATTCACAAGATACTTAGAAAGTGCAAAGTGAATTATTTATCTTTAAAGTACGTTATTAAAATTACAAATACCAAGAACATAAATCGCAACAGCCTAATTAGCAATGGTAAGGGGTATTAAAATATATATCTATGGGAGATATAATACGATAATGCGTTTCTCAGATTACCGATGGCAGGCTGTGCGTAGGATGTTTACATGTTTTACAGCACTGAATTTCTAGACTTGAACTTTGTAGCTCACGCAGG
This sequence comes from Amblyomma maculatum, assembly GCA_023969395.1. Taxonomy (NCBI): domain Eukaryota; kingdom Metazoa; phylum Arthropoda; class Arachnida; order Ixodida; family Ixodidae; genus Amblyomma; species Amblyomma maculatum. Next base: position 18,474 of record JAJIZL010035304.1, read on the forward strand.
CAAGAAATACCCTTTCAAGTCCTCCTCTATGTGCAGAAACAATCGCGCAATGGGGAAGGAATCACTACCAAATTAGATGGGCTGTTCATTAGCAGCCGATTTGAAGTTCTCCTGCCTGTGCTGTATAGACCAATAAGTGCAAATGCAAAAAAAAAAAATCGACATGCGGCGCAAAACGCCCAACTATATTTGTTCCATTCACTGCTGGTGGGGTGCACATGTTCCACTCAGCTTTGATGGTGTCAAATTAGGCGAGACTGGGTGCAGTCTCAATTGGAGTCTCAAACAGCATGCGAATTTCTTGTGACCGCATGTAGGCCCAAACCTGCCTCTGTATTGCTTTGGACGCAAGCACACCAACATCAGAAATGAGAAAACGAAACAGCAGTGCCATCTAATACTCTTGTCTCCGATTCTTATCTGGCGCGCAACCGATAGTCTGGCCCAGAATATTGTGGAAGCTTTCAAGAGAAGTACTACTTCACCGATCAAGATGTCAGTGGCCCTTCTCAAAAAAGAAGTTCACCTTTTCAGCAACGTATAATAATATTCATTCTGATGCTTCCCATTGTTGTTACTAACGGTGGATTCCTGCGATGGATCGCTTATTGCCTTGAGTTTGTGCCTATAACTTTCGATATGCTTTCTGGGCTCCCGACCCACCGGTATCTACACATGTTGCTCAGGTATATGCACAGATGCGCTTATTTATTGCTTAAAGTGATGTTTTGTTTCCGAGAATATAGCTACACGTTTTAGCTCTAGTGTGTTGTTTTCCTGGTGTCCAGATTTGTTTTGCTCAGATTCTTCGTTATACCTATGTTAGCAACGGTGAGCAGATACGTTTATTTTGTTTGAAACGTGTGTGGAAGCCTGTAAACGTGGTAACCAAAATCGCAGCGTCCTTAAATTTTTGAATATTTTTGGGCTTTGTTTTGAATACCAGCTAAAAGAATCATGCCGAGGGTACACTGTTCAAAGAAATTGTATCGTTTTTTTTAATGCCTTTACAGGTTAAACAAGGAAGAGGCCCCAATGTCGATAATAGAAAGTGAGAAATATCCTTTACTTCCTTCCTATGTAAGCAAAATATGAAAAAATACAGTTAGCAGCAGCCCATGACGCTAGGTGATGTGCCTTCAATTTTAAATCATTATGTAGCGATTTTTTACCTTGGCACAATATACATGAAGTATATTCTAAGTGAACTGAAGTAATCGAGGGTCCAATGGGAATTGTTTATACCTAAATGTTATCGGGTCAGACAGCTGGTAATAAAAAAAAAAGCCATTTTACATTCCTGTTGGTAAAATTATATGTAAGGCATTCGTGAAGATTATTAGAACTAAACAGAATTTTTTCCCTGCATCATAAGAGGTATCTTAAGGTGCCGCTACTGAAATATATCTAGGTTGATTTCCGAGGTTTAACGTCCCAAAGCGACTCAGGGTATGAGAGACGCCGTAGTAGAGGACTCCGGAAATGCTCACATGAGAATGCTCTCCCACGGTGCCTCTCCTATTGGTGTTACGTACGGTAGGAAGTAAAGCACCTGTTTTGAAGAAATCAGTGCAGGGCAACTGCAAATCAACGAAGACAAAGAAACTCAGGCAGTGCTTAAACATCATACTGACCGAGGTGATATCCATTCATAATGACGTCAACAATTAAACTCGGAATCTATCCGTGCCTCTGTCATTTTTATATGTAATACTATATTGCAGAAATATACGTCCGGATGTCAGTTATTCATCGATGTGATATGACAGGAATTTTTGATGCAAACGTTCTGTGGTGAGGCGTATGCGCTTGCGAGATTAATTCACAGGAATTTACGAAGCTTGTTGAAGCAGCTGTCTGCCTATTGTCTTGACTTGCTCAGCAAAATGCGGAGACGCCGATCAAAAAAACTTCTCTGACAAAATGGCATACATGTTCGAGGCGCCCCGGTCCCTTCGGAGCCAGGCGAAGCCGCATGCTTCACAGATGTAGCTCCCAAAATTTATTGCTACACTGCATATTACGAATTGCTCCCTTAACGCATGGGCCATTTATTGTGTCCTGTCATTCATTTTGAAATTTTGCAGCATTGTCTAGTTTAAGTACGAACACAGAGCTGCGTGGTAACTTTCCGCGGAGCACCAACTCATACGCCGCAGTCGCGGATCGAAACAAAGCGGCGCTGGCGCAGAACGAGTGGATACTGTACTTCTAGAGCACCTATAACTCGCGGCATGCCCAGCGCCCGAGCACACCACTACGCGTTAGGAAAAAATGCACCTCGTTCACTGGAGCGCATCGTTGGTTGCGCGTAGAAATGTGTGACCGCTCTTCTCGGTAGTTTTGGTCCTTTGTCATCACACACGTCAATGTATAATGTCTAATAAAACTTTTGCTAAACACAATCTGTGTAATATGTATGATCGTTTCTGGGGTCGAGTTCCTTGTTTCGTTTTAAAAGCCCAAAATGACAGGATATGATGAACGCCGGGTACGGTGGCCAAGGAAGGCAGTAGTTAGGGTGCTGCAAAATAAGTCGTATATCATACCTACCCAATTTTACCTTTACAAGAACATGCGAACTGCTCTTAGCAATTTAGAAAATGTTCATAACAACATTCTCCATTCCGGAGTTATGTATAAGAGGGATACTAAAGGCGACTGTACTTATTTCCAAGTTTGACTCTTCCCGTCTCGGCCTGAATGCTTCTTTGAATGGGGATTTCACTTTTAAAAGTACGGCGGAAGTACAGGAACGCTCAGTAAACATGAACAAATGGACATCTACAAACCAACCCAAGTGAGCCATGGGTTTGTGTGTGAGCGCATATGATAACTGCATCGGGTCAGTGGTACAGAGAAAGAAGTAGTGAATCTGGCTGAATTTAATGCGCTGCATCATAAGTCGATTTTAAGGCGAAAGCCTTTATGGTCTCATGAGCTGCAAAAATGTTCGCAGGAAATGTGCGCACGAACTGACGCTGAAAGCAAAGAAATCAGCCACCACCAATAGGCGTTGAAAGGCGAGAAAGTAAGCTGCTAAGTTTCCCTAATGAAAGCCTGTTTATAAATATGACACCACGTGATTTGTCACTTGTTTATTCATTTTAAGCATTACCTTTAAACACACCCATACAGTATTTTGTGGAGAGTAAACGAGGACATACCAGCTACGTCCGAGGGAGGGCTGAGGATTCAGTAGTAGTTGTTGTTGACCAAATAACATATGGTACATACCCACAGAGGGGGATCGGCCCAGAATTGGGAAGCAAATAAATTTTTGGAAGTATGCTTATATGTAATAATAAAAACAAACAGATTTGAGGGATAGAGGAAAAGAAAGAAAAAGAAAACAAATGAAATATAAAATGAAAAGCGGTAAAACACACGTGAAATTGACACTAGAATTGTAGAATAAGGGATGTTTAAATATTTACCAAGGCAAACGATTTGATTCCAGTAAAAAGTTTGCATGGCGGTGAAAGCAGACCTCTCGCTGTGTTTAAGGATGGTAGCGTAAAATTATAACAATATCGGGCTACTCAAACTGAGGCCAAGCTGTTGTATTGGCCTTTCCTTCAACTGTTTTCTGACAGTAGAGAAGCAGCGGCAAAACAATAAAAATTGACCTAATGATTTCTGTTCACCGTAAAATGCGCAGAGTAGAGAAAGTGGAGAAATGTGAGCATAAAAATTTCAAGGTGGGATACGGCAGCGCAGCCTTGATAGCGAAATATCAAGTTGCCGTGAATGGCATAATTTCCTATTTCAAGAATGATTAGATGCAGGTGGTCATCAGATCCTAAAAGATGTCCAGTTTGCATATTTATAGAACGTTTCTCCGAAACCTCGCTGCGGTGATTACGTGGACGCCGGATGGATAGTTATACGATGCCAGTGAGGGACTCTTTTGCCAAACTATCAGCATATTCATTTAAACTCACGTTGCTATGGCCTGGCATCCATAACATATGTACAAGTTCAAATCTCAAGAGATAATGGAGCGAAAGGTTTTTACAATTGCAGAACACACTGACGAAGAGAGGGATGAACAAAAGGATAGACAGTCGGAAATTACAGCTACTTTAGAAAAAGAGGAGTCTGATTTTCGTAAAGCGAGCACCACCACCCGAAATTCCACGTTGAAAATTGGGATGAAGTCCAGAAGACGGACAGAAAAAGACCAGTCTACATGCGGACAACATATACCCACACCCGCCTTTTTATTACACCGAGATGCGTCAGTAGCTTTTGCTAAGCTAGCAGAAAGGCTTCTTAAATGATCTAATAACCCGTTTAGAATAACGGATGATAAGTCTTTAGCAACATTTGAAAATATATGGTCAAAGGCAACCTCGACAGACGACCCCTGGGTTTGTATGGGTAGTATACTAGGAAGGGAAACATTTAAATAGTGTAGCAAATTTTTGACCATTACTACCTGCGGGATGTCAAATTTAGGCCAATGGACACTGAAAAAAGAGGTCGGTTGACAGCAAAACATAGACAGAGATCGGTGCAACTCTGATTCATATATCTGTAGGTACATCTGAACAGTTAGAATTTATAATCCACATATCAAAGAGGAATCCGGAACTCAAGGTAGAGAACATTGTTGGCAACAAAGTTTAGAAGTCCAAGACACAACCGAAGCGCTTCTCGCTTCAAGAGAACAAGCGGTCGAATTGTATGAGCTGTTGAACCAGAAAACAAGACTAAACCAAACTCTAAAATTGGACGCACATACATAACATAAACCATTAAAAGCACATCTCTCCGCATTCAAGATCGGGGACGACTAATTCGGCGCAACATGCCCACGGCCCGTGCCACTTTCGTAGCAATATGGTTAATGTGGGGCTGCCGTGAAAGAGTATCATCATACCTGACCTCTAAATACTTTAATGATTTAACCTTAGGTATTATTTGTTGCTGATACATTACAGACAGACCTACAGGATCTTCTATATTGTATGCAAGGACCGCGGCTTTTATTCGCTATTAATGTGAGACGCAAGCCACACAACCAATTCTCAATACAGTTTAGGTCTGTTTGCAAGCGGAGATAAAGAGTTTGAATAACCGATGCAGCTGCAAAAAAGCGCGATATCATCTGCATATACGCAAGTTAGAACTTCATGATTGACTGAAATTGAGCTGAGTAGTATATTGAAAAGTACAGGTTGGGGACAGCTCCTTGCAGCAATTCCCTGGCTTGCTTGTATCTGCCAGAATGAAAGCCATTTATTGCAGAGTAAACTCTCGGTTTTGGAGGAATGTAGATATACAGGCTACTATATAATGTGGAAATTGAAGAACTTTTAATTTTTGCAATAGAATGCTATGTTCAACACTATCATAGGCTTTGGTTATACCTAGCGTTATACAGGCAGCGTACATTTTTGTTGCGAAAGCAAAACTACTCGCACTTTCAAGCCTTCGCATGACCCGGCCGCAGTAACGTCTTACCCACGTGACGCTGTGACGTCGCACCCCATGTGACACACTGGCTGGCAGAAGCTGCTAACATGGGTCTCTCGTTTCACATGTGACGGCAATGTCAGAATCAGCTTGCTAGGACCCTGGCATTCACGTTACCCCTATAGGCCACTAAGGCACGTTCATATGGGTTGGTTAAAGCGGGGCCTTATATGTGGGCTGAGGAAGAAGAAAAAGAGAAGGAGAAGAGCACTCGGTGACCCGCAGCTAATGCTTTCGCTGAATATTTGGTTCAGCAGCGCTGAACCCTTGTGAATTTTTGGCGCCGCGCTAAAAGGACACGACTTTCGAGGTCAGCATGCGCATTCGACGGAAACCAATTTGACAAGGGCTGAGGATATTTTCTTAGTTCATGAAGTCCGAAATACTTATAAGTAGGACTCTTCCAAATATTTTATAATGCTTGATGTTAATGAAATTGGTCTAATATTATCTATGGAAAAGGCACCGTCTTTGTTCTTAAATAGAGGAATTACTTTAGCAAGTTTCCATTCTGGGAGTATCCAAGCATTTTTGATGGATAATTTACTCGCTCTAATAACATGTCAGGTGATTCTTCAAAAAGAATCTTTATCATTTATGAAGTTGCGTTATTAGGACCGGGAGCAGTGGCTGGTAATTTTATAACTATAGGAGAAAGCTCAGAAATAGAAATTTGAGGATTATAATTAACTTGATCCATTGCCGTTACAGATATCGAGCATGAAGGAAGTGTAGACAAAAAACGCTTTTCCAGTCCTTTGGCAATTATTTTACTTGTGTCTATTGCTTCATGGGGAGTCAAAATAAGAGAATGTATATTTTTTGATTGCGGAATTATTTTCCTCAAATGTAAAAGACCAAAAAAAGCAGTTTGGTTGCCGGATTTAAAAATGAAATCGAAATGCCTGACATCATACTCGTCCTGCGCTTTTGCAAATGTACGTTTAAAAGTAGCTGTAATGAACTTATAATCATGCCAGTTTTGCGTGCACTGGTTGGGGGGAAGCTTTTTACAAGCCGCCTTTCTACATCTGTAATCTCGGGAACAATCAGAATTCCACCGAACAGCTGAAATATTCCCCTTTGAACTCCGTACCAAGATCTCAGACTTCTTACGGCAATCCCCATCACCGAGCATAAGCGTTTTGATTTTTGTTCTTCATCCGTGTTAGTCGCTGACTCAAGTTTAGAGCGTAATGTTAACTGACAATTATTATTGTTAACAAATGACTTCAACTAAGAAGTTTCTGGAGTTACCGGGCATTAAACATCAACAGCAAGCGGTATGGGGTCACTATAGGTTCCACAATCAAGTGTCGACCAAATATAACAATACGTCTGGAAGAGGTAAAAGTTAAATCTAACCCAGATTGAGTGTGTTTTCTTATGAAAGTGGCTGAACCCGAATTTTTATAGGAAAAAGTATTATGCCTTACCCAATCTCAAAGACGCTTGCCACCAATATCTGTCTTGTAGCTGCATGACACATGATGTAAAATAAAGTCACCAACCAGAAGAACTTAGTTTCGGCAATCAACTAATAGCAGAGGTTTTGTATCTTGTACACCGCTCGGGAAATAAACATTTACTAAGGAAAACGGGCAGCGCCCTAGATATTCAAAGTCTAGGGCCTATAATTCACAATGTAGAGAAGATAGCTGGAAAGAAATCTTAACCCTGTGAAAGAAATTTGAAGAGACAAATATAATCAAACCTCCTCCTTTTGATTGGCGATCTTGTCAGAATGAATGATAATTTTGTAAATTGAAATTTTTATCGCCTATTACCCAAGTTTTTTCAAAATACTTACGTGTGAATTATGCTGAGAATAAATGTAAGCTAAATCTGTTGAAGCTATTAGAATTGAAACTACAGTTCTACTGGATAACGTTTAGTACCCCATGATTGCGAAATCTGGGCAGTCGCAACAGCCGGCACCAAAATGTTCTCCTGTGGCTTGGATCCTTGCTTATATTTCTTTGATTTTGGTTGGGACCACAGAAAAGAAGGGTTTCACATGGGAGACCAACACCATTTTAGAATTCTTACATTTTATTCCATTATCTCCGCGTCATTGTTGACTCCATCCTCATCTGGAGTAGTCCTGTGAGCCGTAGCAACAGTAGTGCTTTCAATCAGTTGAGACCTTTCCGAAGGCATGTTTTCTATGACAGGGGCTGTTCCTGATTGCAGGGCTTGTGTTAGCTGAACTGCCAGAACGTTACTAAAACACTGTATGACTGTAGCAACTATTCTGTCGACCATTTTAGTTATTGAGGCTTCCACAGCAGTCATTTTCGCCTTTGAGATTGATGCATCCAGATGCTTTGTCTTTTCGCTTCTAATGATTTAGCTGCATGGCATGTGAAGCAGCTATCAGTAATAATATAGAGGGCTGATTCATTTCCATGACTCTCAAAATTGTTAGCCGACTCTGAAAGTCGCATACGAGCTGAATGCTAAAAATGTGTTTAAAAATTTCGGGACTCAGGAAAACCCGTCTCGCAAAACACGCGCCATGAAGTAAATAACAATTTATTTGACGATTTTCTATGTAATGACAAAGCATTGAAAAAATGATTGCACAAATGCAAACTGAACATTGCCTTCAAAGAAACTGGGTAATACATACTGTCTAAAATTATGCCATTGAAACTGTGACGTAGTGGTTGTGCTATTAATCATATTTAACGCTTCAAATATGCATTTTTAGAAACACCAGTGCAGAAGGACAACCGAAAAATGAACAACTATGACGCTGTCTCACAAATGAAATGTGTTTTCGAAAGAAGATGCATATATATCTAGGGCTGCGTATCTATGATTGCCATCATGTAATCTGAGCATCCATGAAATCCTCCGATTTGCTACAACCCTTGTTCCCCGTAGTTTCTTTCACATATGCGATCGCCATAGCATAATTTTTCATAGCAGCCTAGAGAACGTATATCTTCTTGTCAAACTTAAGATTTATACCTTCCTCTAAACTACCTGAAATATCATTTACCTTATTTTTGCAACACAAACATAGCCAGCTTAATAGAAAGGAACCGTCCAAGCATGAGCACGCCATGTAGCTCATAGCTCATAACATGGTAGTGCCTATAGGCAAGGAACTTTTCTTGTTTTTTTTTTTCTGACAACTGTTTTGCACATGGACAATAATAGTCTTTTTCCATGTTTATCATATGTTAACACATTTACCCTACTGTAGTAGTGTTTGAACTGATAGACCTTATATTTATAACGTTTAAGCTTTACTTTCTTGCAATACGGCTAATGTTTTTAGTTGAAGCAACATCGAACAGTGCAACCAGACTCATGCAGATATTTCACTCTACATTCATAGAATCCAATGTTTGCAAAGGCTGCAATCTATGACATACAACTAAAGTCCTCGGTCGACTTGCACATTGCTATCACCAACTGCTCTACAGGAGTAGGCGTATATATAAGGTCAATGCAAATAGGAAAGATTAAAGCAATAGGTTTAAGGAAAACATAAAAAAAATTAACCTAACTCTTGACAAGAGCCATAAAAATAAAGTAACACCTAAGAAAAAAAAGGCACACCTTTTAAGTTCCTACGGCGGCCGCGAAAATACGGGGAGTCGGCTTTTAAAGCCTAGCGCATTATCTTCCGGTATCAATTACTCTAAGTTAATGTCAATGAGTAACCGGAGGTACTAACCGCAGATCCGGACCATGAAAAGAAAATAACAAGAAGAATAAGATTGGGATGGAGCGCATTTGGAAAGCACTCGCAGATTATGTGTAGCAGCTTACCGGTATCGCTCAAGAGGAACGTTTTCAACAGTTGCATCTAGCTGTACTCACCTATGGGGCTGAAACGTGGAGGCTAACCAAGACGGTTCTACTTAGGTTGAGAACAACGCAGAGGGCT
>JAJIZL010035306.1:569-10929 GCA_023969395.1 Amblyomma maculatum
ACGGCGTTGTACATGGCATCGAATCCAGGTGCGTACACTTCTGCCTTTTCCCGTGCTCTCGAGTTAAGTGATCCTTGGATCGCGACTATAACCTTCGAAATGTGATGCATTCGAGGCCTATAGTTTGTCGTCACTGCAGCACTGGAGAGAACGACGCTGGCCACGTGCTAGCTGCAGCAGCTGTGGAATGCACGAGGTGAGAATTAAGCAGTACAGTACTTTATGAGGCAATATTCAAGACGATTATGCAGTTGTTATATAAAATGTCGATACTTCCATTAACATCGCTGAACAAAGCTGCACCACACTGAGAATACTCTAGCTGTTAACCCTGTTGTATGGGCTTAGCGTTCGTCGCGGCAGCAGAGTGACGCTTGCCACGTGTTCTGCAGCTGCTACACGAAGACTCGGAAGAATGCGTGAGGGAAGTAAGAAATAAGCACTGTAGCACTTTATTAAATCAAATTTGACACGATTATGCATGCGTGTATTTACGTATAGCCTGGTAAAGAGGCCTAGCGCGCAAGTTATTTTGGTGACCGCGGCGATTGATACGAAGCCACGTGCAACGTAGAGAGGGAAGAGGAGTACGGGATGTGCAGGTCTGCGGTCTGCCAGGAAACATTGGGGCGGCCCTGAAAAGGGCCGTTTGGATGCGCAGCGACGTGACGGCGTGGCGAACACAACGCCCTGCACTCGTCCGTGGCCCTTTGCCGTGCACCGTCAACAGTGGTGCACTACGTTGTACACAGTGCCTGTTTACTATGCTGCCCTGGATGCTGTAGCGATGCTTCTACTGTAGACATTTACGAGGGTTGCGGCGATGATCTTGGAGAGCTGGTCGATGCCGGGATCCCTGACATGGGCTGCTGCGTACAAAGAAAATCCTCGGCCTCTTCGCAGCACACAGGAAACGGTGCTGTAAAAGAGTAGAAAAAAGTTGCATTATGAACATAGCGATTTGATGAATGCGCAACATGTTACAAAACCTTCGACAAAGAAATCTGCGTTCTTGTGCCTCAATCAGGGTTGAGAATGTGCACGGCAGACGTGTGCCACAGCATAGCAGTCAGGCAGCGGTTAGTTGCCGACGGCGGATGTTTTCGTGGAGGTCTCCATAGCCGTGGCCGATTTTTTTTTTTTTCGTCCATGCCACGAGCTGCTGCTGCACGAGGTCCTGGAAGCACGTGGGGAGAGACAAGCGACACAGCACTTATAAATAAGCTGACGGTGCTTGCGATCTCCCGCAGGTCGTCGCCATTATCAACGTCATTCCGCCCAACGTACAGCACGGATCGGCGTGCTGAAAGCGCATTCACGTAAACGCGCAGGCCCGCCATCGTCGAGCACCTCGGTGACCGAAAGCGCCGGTGCCATGCAGCAGCGAGATGCACGAACCGAATGCCGGAATCGCGCGCGTTGCCAGAGCGGGGGGCACCTAGCGATTCCCTAGAGCGTCTAGGGACGAAAAAAACAAGGAAATCCAGTTTTTGACTACGTCACGTCCGGTTAAGCATCGAGCCCGACGTAAAAAACGTCACGCCAGGCCGCGGCGTGTCCACCAATCAGCGTTTCCAGCCGAGCTACCCCTAAACGCTTCTATGTGGTCTGCTATTCGCGGTGTCGACTGCTCTCTGCAAGCACGCCGTGGATTGTGGTCACTGAGAGGCTTTTATTTCTTCTGGAAAAATATTTTATTAGCATCGTCTCTCTCTTTTCTTTGAGAATTGCCTTCACTATAATATATGACGTTACTGATCCTCGGATTTGGTTTGGGCTTCGTCTAGACATTGTCAAGGAGTCCAAAATCGATGGGCTCTTGCTGTATTATTTAAGCATACAACCAGAAGCATATTATTCTTACGTTTGAGAGTTAGCTTGCTTTAGCAACAACACCTGCATATAAAAAGGCGCATGTCCAACGTTTCCTTCTGCCGTGTACGTGCGCCGCGAAAGGGGGGAGGGGTTAGCGCGTTGTGTTGCGGATTGCTGAGCTGCCCGCCGCTCTTTAGGTACAAAAACTAAGAGGAAAACCCTAACAAGCATACGCTGACGTAAAAGCATACCTTGTGACACAGACACAACTTTTGAACGAAGCGGTACACCTCTTGACTTGCTGTTATAAGCGCGTGTTCATCATCATCATCACCATCAGCCTGACTATACCCACTGCAGGGCGAAGGCCTCTCCCATATTTCTCCACTTGACCCGGTTCTGTGCTAGCTGCATCCACTTGACCCCCACGAACTTCTTAACCTCATCCGCCCACCTAACTTTCTGCCGCCCCCTGCTACGCTTTCCTTCTCTTGGAATCCAGTTTGTTACCCTAAGCGACCATCGGTTATCCTCTCTTCGCACTGCATATCCCGCCCATGCCCATTTCTTCTTCTTAATTTCCACTAGAATGTCGGTAACTTGAGTTATTTCTCTGACCCACTCTGCACGCTTCCTATCTCTTAATGTTACCCCTAGCGCGTGTTAGTCAAACAGGTAGGGACACACTAGCGGGAAGACGCGCGCGGAATGCCGCCCGCGGGAAGACGGCATTCCCGCGGGAATGCCGCCCGCGGGAAGAATGTGGCCTCTGTGCCGCCTGCGCGGCACAGAGGCCACATTGGTTCCGCGCGGCTGCCGCTGGCTGCCGCCGCGCTCCGCCTTGGTGGTCACGTGATAGCTCTGATCTCGTCTTGTCTCGAGCTGCGCGAGCACAGGCGCGATTCCGCGCGCTTTCTCCACCTTGGTAGCAGACCCTACCAACTCGATTCGAATGCGGTTCACTGCCCTCACCGAACAAGAGCCTCCATCCGCCGCCGTCTCCGTCTCGCCTCCCCCGCAGCCGCGCGCCCGACTGCGACTGACCCCCGAGCCTAACCTTGCGTTTTTCTAGTACTTGTCCAGCAAATGGCTACTGACTGCGTCAACGTAAATATACAACATTTAGTATTCAGTGTGTGAGCCCTAAACTACCGCAGGAATGCGCCGATTCGCGGATTACGACTGTGCCCCCAGCGTGTTTGTTTACATATATAGTTTTCGTGATGACTAGAGTATGCTGCTAGTTCGGACGGCATAAAATGCAAGCTATCGACATCAAAACTATCGACTTCTTTTCGCATTGGTTGTACCGTTATTTGTTCAGAAACTATAACTGCGCTGCAAGAAGCGTCGCGGATGCTGTCCCCGGCCTGCGCCGGGTACCCACATGCGGCACCGACAGCTGCCGGCTGCGCTCGCAAGACAGGGTCACATCGACGCTTCCCCGCTCAATGTGCAAGCGCTTTGTGATGTAAGCATGCAGTCGTCGATTTGGGGTCACTACTGCCAGAACTACACTCGATGACCACACGCAACCGCTAAAGCTTGTGAATGCGCACTCCGTAATCGCCGAAACTCTAGACCCGAACATCGCGTACTCGCGCTAGGCCTGCAGCTCTTTGCGGAACGGGCCGGTAGTTCGGCGCCGACGAACATTTCTGGCCAAGGTCATTGCTGCTGACAAGGGGGGACATATAAAGTGTTTCGACTTGTTTTTTTTTCTAACACGGTTATATCAGTTCAGTTCCGTCGGCGTCGCGGGGCTGGTAATAGATGACCGTTGGCCGTGCTGGCGTTGTCGCTGGTGTAATGCTACAGATCAGTGCATCGATAAGCTAAGGACCCTAATGACTTCGCACAGCCCACTGACTGCAACCGTGACTTAATTATGCTGAAGAAAAGATATCGCTTTTGTGCGGTAACATCATTAAGCACTTCTGCATGAGGGACGACCACTGTTTCAATCGTCCCAAGAAAAAAAAAAGAGAGACGTGTCCTTTGATATTGCAGCCTGCATTGCAGACGACGCTCCGCCGCGTATTCTCTTCTGGCGTCACACGAGCATTTGAAAATGGCAGTCGCTCTTGGTGGGAGGAGCTTCACGATTCCGATTTCCATCGCATTTTTTTGTGACATGCGCCACGCACTAGGCACTAAAATTTTGCGAGTAGAATCGCAGACCTGTATATTATTCACAGAATTATAAAACGGCAATACATCGAACGACCCTGATCATCGCCCCTTTAAGAGATAGGAAGCGTGCAGAATGGGTCAGAAATAACTCAAGTTACTCACATTCTAGTCGAAATCAAGAAGTAGAAATGAGCATGAGCAGGACGCGTATTGCGAAGAGAGGATAGCCGATGGTCTCTAAGAGTAACCAACTGGATTCCAAGGGAAGGAAAACGTAGCAGGGGCGGCAGAATAATTAGATGGGTGGGTGTGGTTAAGAAGTTCGAAGAGGTCAAGTACATGCAGCTAGCGCAGGACCGGGTTAATTGGACGAAAATGGGCACCACAATTCACAAGCACCCGAAAAGTGCATCTAAAGCTGGTCCCTTTTGAAACGGAATTTCCCACCTTTGCGTCGGGTGAGGAGGTTCTCGAAAGCCTCCTCTCTGGACTGTTGCAAACCGGTTCTGCTGCCGCCTCCATTGTGTTGACGTCAGGCGCACACAAGAGCCCAGCGAGCAATATGGTGACGCCCAGGAGGCCCTCGTTGCAAAGGTGTATTGCCAGAGCTCTGCAGACAGCAGGGTAATGATGTAATGTGACCTTAGAAACCTTAGGCTTAGCTAAGACCTCGTTAAGTCTAACATTCTGAGTTAGGCTCAGAAAGGCATAATTACACCAATGCGTGTTTACCCGCAGGGGTGGCGCAGTGGTTAGAGCGCTCGAGTACTGTGCCCAAGGATGCGGGATCGAATCCTGGCCTCGGCGGCAGCTTTTCGATGGAGGCGAAAAGCAAAGCGCCCGTGTGCTGTGCGATGCCAGTGTACGTTCAAGAACCCCAGGTGGTCGAAATTTCCGAAGCTTTTCGCTACGGCGTCCCTCACTGTCTGAGTCGCTTTGAGACGTTAATTCCCACAAACGAAACGAAAGAATGTGTGTTTAGTCGCGTTCAGACTTGATTTCCTTACCTGTTCTCACACATTTATTGCGTATTAATTAAGCCTAATTAACTTTTACCTTCACCTTAGTCATGTTACATACTCGTGGTAGTATGGTCTTGACTATGACTACCAGTGCCCTAACCCAAGGAAGTGAGATCAGATCCCGGCCGCGTCGGACACTTTTTGATGGGAACGAAAAACAACACGCCCTTGTTCTGTGCGATCTTAGTGCATTTTAAAGAATCCCAGGTGGTGGAAACTTCCGGAGTCTTCCACTACGGCGCTCCTCACTGTGTTAATCATTTTGAGACCTTACAAACTAGTCATAGTAAATCATAGTATAACCACGCATAAAAAAGCCAGGCTTGGTTGTTGCCATAGCAAAACGGAAACTGAATTCTGGAAATCGGTGGAATCTATAGTGCTGGGCTAGAAGTGCTTTGGAACCAAAAACTTTGCCAGATTGATGGATAAATAACAAGTGATATTTTTAGGTACTTGGTCTCGTTTGGACCATAGCCATTCAAGGAATCCTTCAGTGAGTCAATGACACCTCAAACGCCACTACTAGATTCAGTCATAATGCAATTGTTTGTAATTTCAGTATTTCTTTGCAGGTGTAGGGAAACATCAGTGGTTAGAAATCTCACGCATAAAAATATTCGTGTATTGACAAAAGTTTTGTCATTATAGCTTGTCCAGGACATTTCAGAGTTTTCTGGTATCCGGTGTTAGCATCGATGGTGAAGTACGTTTTAACCCCTTCAGGCGCCAATTAAAATTTCTGAAAGGAAAATTTTTTGCACCAGGCAGAATTCAAATGTAAAATATTATGCAAAAGTACTTATTTTGTTCGCGTCCACATATATGGACATGGCGCTTCAAAGCTGCTACATGAATGAAAACATTGCAACGTTTTCTGCATTTTCTAACCAATTATTA
This sequence comes from Amblyomma maculatum, assembly GCA_023969395.1. Classification (NCBI taxonomy): domain Eukaryota; kingdom Metazoa; phylum Arthropoda; class Arachnida; order Ixodida; family Ixodidae; genus Amblyomma; species Amblyomma maculatum. The sequence continues at coordinate 6,440 of JAJIZL010035306.1, forward strand.
GGCATGTATAAATGTTTTCCTCTGAGAATACCTTGCACCTTCCAGGCTGCGACACCTGTATGCAAATCAGCGTATCGCACATGGCTCTGCACAAAATAACGAAGCACCGCGGACACTAACAATTTCGGCATTAAGACGCCACGTCCACATATGTGGACGCGAAGCTTTAAAAGTCCACTGAAGCACTTTTTCTACGTCTAAGGTAGTCAAATCTGACATGTAAGATCTACATACGTTTATTGACACATTCATTACAGGAAATAGTATTATTATTCATCGGTTTAGAAACAGGCATTCAAACATAAGAGCTTCTGATTCGTCCTGCCGTAAAACGCTGCGACGTCCATCTTTGCTTGCTGTTTACAGAAACACCTCGCTGTAGCAACAAGGCATGACGCCACCTACTCGACAGGGCGTGTATAAATGTTACGGGCGCCAAACTCAAAACAAGGAAACTCGCACTCCGTGCAAAGATATAGTGAAATTTGGGTAGCATCCACATATGTGGACACAGCGCCTGAAGGGGTTAAAAATGTTAATTACTTTATTAATGCTGTTACATAACCGTTTTAAGCTAGTTCGTTGGCGGTCCATCGGTCAGATATAGAAAAAGTTAGCTGATTTAAACAGAAGCGCGTTTCTGCATTAGAGAATCGTTTAATGTGCAGTGTATGCTATTGGGCATAGTGAAAAATGCGACCGTAGTATATTCTAGAGCGAAAGCCTTTTATGGCTCATGATTCACCAGCGTGTCCGTCAGCTGTCAATCATCTTTAGAAGGAATAGTATAGTTTCAGTACTAATAGTTAATCAGTCAATGATGTAGTAATAGTGTATGAACATTAGTTAACGATAACTATTTAATTTGTCAATGATGATTAGATAATTGTTCATGGTTGTTTAGGTAATTAGTCAATAACAATGAGTAAATTGTCAATAATATTTAGCTGATTGGTGAATTGTAATCAATTGCCTAGTTATAATAAATAGTGCATTAGTCGATAACTAGTTAATTAGTAAGATTTGGACAACCCTTAAACGCACGCACTGCGCAGTTCCTCCGCGTGATTCCTCTTCCTCAAGTATCCTTTGCGCGGAAACCTCAACCGACACCTAGTAGCCACCACAACTGCGCACACGCAATGACGTCACAATTGAGGGTCAGCAGCAAGAGTCACCAAACGAAACCAAACTGTGGCCAAAAAGAGCAGTGACAGTGGTGGTTAAATGCTTTCTTTTCTGCGCACTTTAGATCGCCAAAGTGCCCCCTGAATTTTTTGTTAGGTACTTATAGATTTATCAAAAATAAGTCGCTATTTGCTTGCTCACTAAGAAAGAGTCAGGAGGTCAGATAACTCTTTGTTAATGTTAATATGATTTCGGAGTTAGCATGTACGTAGTTTCTATACATTTTCTTAATATTTGCCGGCTTTGTATAAGGCAAGCTTCAACGTCCTTCTATACGGAAGGCGTTAGAGCTTGCTCACTCTTACCTAATAATAAAATAAAAGATCTTGCTCGCTCTAACCAAATGAAGTCTGGGACTCTAGGCGAAACGTTAAAGCTCTAAGTCAGAGATGTTCGATGTGGTATGTGTGATTTTTATGCAGCTCCAGTGCTGAGTTCACTAGATGAAAAGACTGGACACAACGCTAAGGATACGAAGTTTTCAGCTATCGGATACTAGGTATATGCACAGGTGATTGAATCGCTGCTCCGTGATATGTCAAGTTTTCATGTATTAGCAACGTGGTTTGTTGAAACTGAAGATATAAAATGGGGTTAATAGCATCACAAAGTTCTTTCGCAAAGCAGGATGAATAAAGAGGTGACCGATAATATACGCAATGTAAAATTCCTTGGTGGCTGAGCTGGATAGCGCAGACAACTTTAAAGCTAGAGGGGTATCGATACATTTGAATTCAAAATCTTTATTATTTGCAAAGCCGATACCGCCTTCTTGTCATGCCGTGCGGTCGCACAGCTAGATTGATAAATAAAATGTGATAATATTTTCCATAATATTTCAAGAAAAGAACGTATTTTAAGCTATTCAGAGTTATACTTGAGGTTAGTTCACAATACGGATAGTTGATTTGTGAAATCAAAGCAATTCTGGTTCATACTACCGAGTACCGACAACCGAGAACTAAACAAGTAGAAACAGTGAGCTGTGTTGGGCTTGGGCACGAAGGAATTCTTGTCAGTTTTTATGTAAGCACTTGACATGTGTGCTGGAGGGAAGGCTGCACGCAATGCGAAAAAAAAAAAAAACAAAAAACTCTGCTCTGCCTTTCCTTCCCCTCTCCCCATTGGTGGCCTTGTACGGATTGCATTGCAGGTGCATTGCGCTATCTGCAGGTAATTTAACAATTTGCCTGTGCTGCTGCTGCTGTCATCTGCGGAATGAGTTGATAAGGAAGCGAACGACAAAGGCGTCCGGCAATGCAGCACGACTCTGCGGGACCTCCCAGGTTTGGGGGACAACAAATAGTAGTGGGCCGTGATGGACACCATAATAACGGAACAAAGCTCTCAGCGAAGGGGACGTCCGCGTCGGCAAGTAGCGATACTCGCGGGCGGCCTCGTTCCGATCGGTGGGCCGTGGACGTCATTGTTCCCCACGCGTTGCCGAGCTGACAAAACGGATTCCGGGCCGCAGCGAGGCGCGAGAACTTTCTCCGCGTGATTCCTCTTCCTCAAGTATCCTTTGCGCGGAATCTCGTCAGGCTGCCGGCGCCACCGGCGTGTTGTGCGGCTTTCCGAGCACTCCTTTCCCTCCGTCGAGAGAAAAAAGCCTTTCCTGGATTCGCGCGCGCGTGGTCGTTAACCCTCGCCGGTGGCGCCCGCCGAGGTCGCGGCTACCGCAACTGGCGCACGCGATCGCCCGTTCAAATTTCACAAACGGCTGCTTCCGAATAGCGGCTGGCACCGCAATTGGGCTGCTCGAAGAAGGAGGCCCTGACGGCGCTGCCGGAAGAGACGCATCGACGCCAGCCGAGGAGGGGGGGGGGTGGGGGGGGGGCGCAGCCGGCCGCACAATGGCCGCCCGCGAGCGCGCGCCGTAGGGGTGCTTGTCCGACTCGCGCCTTTTCTTCAGTACGGCCAGCTCTATGGCTGTAGTCGCTGCCTGGATTGTTCGGAGCACCGGGATGATGCCCCCGCATTCAGCAAGGCCAATTTGAGCCCTCCAATGTCATGCTCTTGCGCCTCACGCGCGCCCACTGCGTGGCTGCCTCGGTCTACGCTGGCTATCTGCTCAATTTTCGTAAACTACCAGCGTACACGATTTAATGCATTCGATGAACGCAGACAGTACGTGACACGCTGCAAGTAACAACGTTCAAGATTCGAGCTTGTACGCGAGCACTTTTCTGGTGCTTCGTTGCGACACGATTCTTCTGTGACTCGACCCATGAAAGCACCGTCACAGGTTGGTCTCAATCGAAAATTAGCGCTCGTTGCACCAAGGCGAGAATTTACTTATGTTTACATCTAAAGAGGTCGGCATTGAATATCCCGAATACATATAAGCCAGCATATAAGAGAGCCCCGTCAAAGACAATACCACTCATGCTTCGCTGCTTTATATTTGGCATCAGGGTGTAGCGTAACTCAGCACCGACACGCTTCTTGATGAAGTTAATGTGTGTTGTTAGGAGCGTGTGCATTTAACTAAGAAAATTTTAAGCTTTAATACACAATCGTTGAGCATGGCCCATGAAGACAAGGAACTATTTAAATGCGTCGCTTGTGGAGCATGAGCTATTGATTAATGCGTTTTGTATCTCCTCTTTTTAGAGGAGGAGAGGAAGGAGTACGATATCTGTAGGCCGACATAGTTGACCCATTTCGGTAGGACTGTCAGCGCTCCAGCTCAGGAAATACAGTTGCTCACCAACATCGCCAAATTATTATTGTTTGCGCTGTTGCACAGTGATGCGGTCGGGTTCGGGAGCCAATGCTTCTTGGCAGCGTGACCAGGAGGACGATACATTGAATGGGGTTATTAAAAGAGGTTATCGGTGCAGCGCATTTACGACGAGGACGAGAGGAGAGACAGATACAGCACTGAACTCTGTGTCTGCCTCTGTTTAAACACGGTGGCGGACACTCTAAACAAAGGAAGAAAACAAACACACAAAATTGACATAAAAGGCATGACCAAACTCTGAACGTGACAACAATGGCACATGACAAGCAGGGAGCAATCCCTTATCAGTGGCTCAGAAAACGCATTTTCTCAATTAACGTCAGTTGTAAGTTCAGTGCTGTGTCTGAGTCTCCTCTCGTCCTCGTCGTAAATGCGCTGCACCGATAATGTCTAACCAACATACCCAAGCGTCTACCTTGACTGAAGAAAAGACGTTTATGTGCACTTTTTACATGGTGAAGTATGCACAAGTCAAGAAGAGAGAACAGAGCTCAGAGCTCACTCAGCTCACATCTTACTCCCCACTGATCGTGCATACAACTCCACTTCTTTAATA
>JAJIZL010035306.1:20929-32903 GCA_023969395.1 Amblyomma maculatum
TGTGTGTGTGTGTGTGTGTGTGTGTGTGTGTGTGTGTGTGTGTGTTAAAGAATAGATATTCAAGCGTTCCTGCGATCTGAACTTCTCTGTCGTCCAGTTCTTTATTTGTGCGACAGAATTCTACTGGCTCGCAGTGAGTAATTTACCTCTTGCATTACCGTGAGAATGGGCCTGGGCGGAAGCCTCGGGCTGGGCTCGAGCTGTGGTCCTGGGGCTTTGGTGTAGTGTTATACTCGTGGTGACTTACTCCCATGGCATTCAGTCATTATTATCAGCCAAACTGCGCCCAGTGCCACGCAAAGAACTCGCCTATTGATCTCCAGCCGCCCTAATTACGTTTTTCGTCCCTTGGAATGATCTTCGTTGTCATAACGGGAGCCCACCCTACGTACGCATATATATTCGCACGATCAAAGTAAGCGTCCAAAAAGCCGCAAAAATAGTGGCTTGTGAAGGGTGTTCTGACGCCTAGTTTTGCCCTTACGGGTGTGAAAAGTTTCACAACATCTGCAGCGTGAGGCAGTGCTTGAAGGCGTAGATGTTATAATCGCTTTGAGCAGCCGAACTGTCTGCTGTTTTGAAAATCTCCTACGCAACAAGCTGCAGATTGTGTACTGTTAATATGTTACAATTTTTTGTTTCTGTCTCATACTGGGCACTCGGAAAAAGCATTTTTGTCGGCTAGAAACACAGCTAACATATGTGAAGTATAATGTGGTAGGAGCGGAGCTGCCTCCACGCAAGGTAGGAAAAGAACAGTTTGAAGTAAAGCAGTGCTCGCAATTCTAAATGCTGCCAAATTTTTTGTCCACGTTTAGAGTGTCTAAAATGGACATTTTCTGCATTACAATGGGAGTTCCAAATACATGACTGCGAAGCTACCGAATATTGTTCATATCGGTAGCTGCAAATGGAACCAATTACCATCAGATCACTTGGATTTGAGCAGAATGCGGGAAACACAGGAAAGCTCGTATACGGACACGATCGTGTGCACGAGGAAACCTTCGGATTTCAACAACAAGGCGAAAAGGAGGTCCGTATCAATCCGCTGACCACTTCATGCAGGCGCAGATGTGCGCACGTAAATGTTCCTGCCTTTGCTCCGTGAGGTTCGGCCGCTGTCCTTCTGCGGGCCCCACCACGATGAGCGTGCTCAGCCTTTGGCTCGGTCGGGCAGCTGGAGTCCAAGCCGCGTGACTGCACCGCCGTCAAGGAGCCCTCCGTGACTACATAGCGCGAAACTTGACGGCCGCAACAGGCTACCGTGTGCCCACGTTGATCGGTGACGAGTTACTTCGGGCATTTTAAGGCATTTTCAGCTGAAAGGGTGCCGGCTGGTGTGGAAAAGGTGAACCATAACTGGAATCACTCAGATCTGCTATAAAATGTAGGAATTACGTGTTTTCCTTTTTTTGTTTAGCGCTGTTTAACAGGGCTGAGATGTGATCGAACAAACGTCATTAATGCACTCATTAATGAATTTTGAATGCACTACCTGACTCCGGTTGCCGGCCTCGAAGCGGCTACTGCTGCAGTACTTGAGGTGAAAGTATATCATGCGTACGCATAAATGTACAGAGCGTGGATGTCGATTCACGCGCGTGCTTCGAACGCGATTTTTTTATCTAAGAAAGACGTTATGTGCAATCAACCTTCCCCGCGATGCTTCGCATTCATCACCCGCATTTTAATCCCCTCGTCCTTGATGAGTCGGCAGTTTTCTTGCTGCGCTTCGCTGTTCATTGTTTAGGCTGCGCATCGTGCGTCAATTGCTACTGCTTGTTCCACAACTTCCCCACTGCGCCAGTCGTACCACAAATAGCGGCGTCACAGCAAGGCAGTGCACTTTAGTTTCAAAACAGCGTTCCCTTTATTTCGGGCCATATACTTCGTAATTCCCATTGGCATGTTGTGAGGAGATCGACATACGAGCAAGGTAAACTGGTAAACTGCAAGGAGACACTGCGAAAAAGACAAATCGCACATATGTCCTGCGAATTTCCTGGAACTTAGAATAAATTTCTAAAAATGAGATGAAAGAATCGCGCTGGGCTTACTTTTGACGTGAATAATACGCGGCTGCACGCACCCACGAGGCAGTAAGTGTCTGTTCATTAAGAAAACCGTTAGAACCAGTTTATGGCGAAACACAGTAACGGGTATACAAAACGTATTCCCGCACTGCGCAATCATCACTGAGTGTCTGGTGAAAAAGGAACCGTCTACCTCAGTTACATTATCCCTATTACATAATTATAGGTCAACTGCCGTAATGAGCGCATGGCAATGTCATAGCTACGAGAAAAGAGTGATCGAGTTTTAGCGACGCTCGTTTCTTTCCTTCTTTTTTTTTTTTTTTTTTTTTTTTTTTTTTTTATCAGCGCGTATTAAGTATAAGCTGGGGGCGCTATGTTTATCGCTTTCCTGATTAGAATGCGCGCAGCCGTAATATCTAGTTTAGCACTACAAAAGGCGACGAGGATGACATGAATATGACATTGACTTCAACGCTTTGTCGAGAGGACATGGAGATGAGATTTGTGTGGAAAAAGAAGCATAATCATTACAGGTTGAGGGGAAACTTCTGTGCGCTCAGATGAAGCCAAGTCTTCTATAAACTTTGGTTAACGTGCTGAGGCTCTCGCTCAACCTTTGAAGCGCGTATACATAGATTTTATATTAAGCGTTTACATCTGGCTTCATTCATGTAGTTTTTGTTTCAGGATATGGGTTTTTTAAAGGGCGACACTTATTTAATTACTGCATTTGTATACCTTCGACTGCTTGTACTGGAACTTTTGCTCATATTTTAGCCAAGTGTGAAGTGTTTCTCCCACGCAGTTTTTTTTTTTTTTTTTTCTAGAGTCGGACATTTTCGTTAGCCTAAACAACTGACCAACCGAGAGTAGCAAATCAGGAGTGACAGGTGAGTACTACTGGTATACCTCAGATGAAAGACTAAAAATCGCTGCCATGCATTTGGGCGAACATAACCAACAAGGAATTGCGTATTAAGAGCAGTAAAAACGAAACTGCGAAACTTTCAGATCAAAGGCGGACGTACGCTCTACAGCACCGAGGTAATCTGCGGGTTCCTCGAGGCCGCGGCATGTTTGCGGCTGCGAACTTCCACTTTGCAAAACGATGGGAGAGAAAAGAATGCTCGCCGCGCACGCTTGGAAGCACTGGGTTTTGTGCGACTTCCCTTCTCTACGCGTGGTCCGATGTTTCGGGCACCGGGGTTGATGAGCTCGTCACGAATGCGGGCTTCGCTACCTTCAGTCCCTTGCCCCTGGTTTCCCCCCCTGGACTCGTGATCGCCGGAATGAGCATCTCCTTGCGTGGGAGAAGATGGGGACGCCGCCGGTGCGACAGCCCGGCAGCCATTTGCACGCGTCCATCGGCAAACAGCGGCATGAGACTGGCAAAGCGCCAAATGGTCGAAATGGTCTTTTGGGTTGATTGATGCGAGTTTGCAGCAAACATGCACAGTGTTAAGGCGTATAAAAGAACAAGATGAGAGCAACAAACAAACGCTGCAGTGCCCCCCTGTACACCTTATACCGCTGTTCGGCGTGCGCTCGCTCTTTGATTTTTCGCGATGGACATTTTTTTTTTTTCTTCTTTTGTCGACTTTAGAGCGGTTCTGCTATTATTAAGACCGTTTATTTCAGGACGCAAAATCTGCCCTGCAGGCGTACGTATTTATGCGTGCAAATAGTACTCACCATAAGCCGAAAAGCAAAGGCGCCAGTGTGCTGTGAGATGCTGCATGGTTGTGGACCTGAAGTAACTCCAGCTATTCAGAGTTAACTCTTAGCTTTTCACTACTGCGCCTGTCTCCCTTTCCTTGCTTTCATTCTGTACCCTTTCCCCCACGACGCGTTTAAGGCCTCCACCGAGAGTGGCATAGTAACTGCGCCTTTTCTTGCAAAATGGTTTCATTAGCATATTTATTCCCCGACCTCTGCCTAGTCGTATATACCTTTATTTTTGCCGGCTGGATGCTCAAAACATCTACATTGAAATCAAGTTGGATTCTTGTCGCGCCCATGATCATGTCACTTTTTGGTGGAGTGACCACCAGCGGTGCACTAGTGCCTCTGTGCCGTAGGGAAATAATGACAGGCAAGTGTACACTTGATATTCTCAGTAACCTTCGGAAAGAGCCGATGAAGCACTTGTAGGATGGGTGAGCCTTCTTGCTGCTGCATGGGTATCTAGAAAATCGATGCACTCTGCGAGTGTTACGCACTGAAGTGTTTTGGGCTTCGCATTAAAAAAAATATATATATGATTGAATATATAAACATTACCGCTAAAATCGTTATTCCAGTTATGTATATTGGTCGTATATGTGGCGTATATATATATGGTATATATATGGTATGTTGGTTGTATATATGGCTGAGTTTTGTTCTCAGAAATGTCTAGCAAAAATGATCCAAATGGCCTCAGCAGAGCTCCTAATTGTGTGGTTCTCAATGCTGAATATAACGCTTCATTGCAGGAAAGCATTAAACGGGCAAATTTTCACCTCTCTTTGCAAATTTTTGACCAGCCGTCCGGCCGTTTGAATGCGCCCCATAGAAACCGGCACTGGCAAACCACAGTCGGTTTGAATGGGATTCGTGCCGACACCGAATCCTCTAACCACTTGAATATCGCTGCAAGGCGGGGGGTGACGTTTCTAGTCGGCTTTTCTTTCTACCTAAACCATTCGTCACTCAGCGGACGTCCTGGAGATGGCCGCCGACCTTAAATCAGGAACACCAACGATGTCGAAGAAGAGCAGGGACAAAATACAAACAAGGAAAGTGGAACTTCATTGGAGGAGGAATATATGAATTACGCGATTAGAAGAAGGCAAAGTTGAAACAGCGGCATGTAGAAGCGCATGAGACGACATTGCGGTACGCAGAAGATATCGAACGGCACGAGGATGGCGGCACTCCTGCTCGTGTTCTGAAGGAAGTGGTGCCCCAGCGCCGTGCAGAAGCCATTTAGGGTCGTCTTAACAAATTTTACGCAAGACCCCCCTCCTTTTTTTTTTCCCCAGACTTGATTCTTTATCTAGCTCTTGTCTCGCTATAATGTGCATCTCTGTGTGGGCCAAGGCCACGAACCTTCAAATGAAGAACCTGCGTTTCTGCACACTATAGGGTAATTCCTAAAGCCTTCTTTACCAATGTCGCGTTTTTGCCAAGCGCATGCATGGTGCACATTTTCTGCTCTGCATGAGTTCCAAATATTTTTTTTTTTTTTCAAACATCGAATATTTGTCAGTGACATTAGCGTAGTATGGAAGATATCTTTAAGATAACGGCGGTTGCATTCCTTTTATTTTACACAGTGAGGATTGGGTTGTCTCGTTGATGCCGTGATGGAGACTGCGATAGAGGTTCCGGGCGATCGGATATGAGGTTGAAAGTCCGCGAAAACACAGGTAAAACGCACGGAGAATTACAAAGCACATATAGATATGGTTACGAGGACATTTAGTGTACCCGCGCAAACAGACAATGCCGCTAGAGGGCGCCATGCCGGATGCGACCTTACAGGAAAAGTTACAGCACTGCTTTGGTGTCATGTGAGAACACTCGTTAGGCGACAGCGGCGAAGGAGAGCGTTAATGAGTGGTTGCGGGGCGGTTCGTCGGGCGTGGGATTTTAGAATCAACATGCGGTCAATAAGTGTTGTGGTGTTAGCTAAGAGTGGGGGCATATTGCTCGTTCGCATCTACAAGGCTCAAGCTTCGAAGCACGCAGGACGCGCGCTGTGTGCCACAATTAGCAAACAATTAATTACCGATAATTAAGTACACCTGGCAACCAGGCTGGGAACTGTCGGATGTCGCGAGCAGTAATAGGCTCCTTTATTCCTGCGCGAACACCCGCAGAGTCGCAGTGCCGGTTGCACACGTTCGGCTGAACTTGGCGTTCAGCAGTGTGCGGGGCCTTTGTTGTTTGGACACAAACAGAATGCCGCAAACAAATGGGCTCTGGGAACAAAAAAAAAAAAAAAATGCAGCGCACACCTGGGGAGAGCGTGCCCGGGGATCGTCGACTGCGGATCGACACTGTGAGGCTCCGTGGACACGCACTGTGCTCGGCATGCAGCGCCAGGAATCCGGAACGGACGCCATCGGCGGGCTCTGCCAGGACCGGCCTCGCCCCAAAGTTCAATCTGATAAAGCGTTCGCGGCAACGGCGGCGCACTGCGAACGTTCCCTCGCGGACCGCATGCGGCCGGCCTGGACGCTGCGCGTACCGCGCTCTCCCCGCTGTACGGCGTCCGCCGGAAAGCGACCGCCGGGTGAAGTTGCGCGCGCGGCGAGCAAAAAGCGCTCCCAAACGGGCCGTCATTCTAGAGGTCGCCAGCCTGTGGGAAAACAATGGGCAAAGTGTACTCTCAGAAGTCTGCACTCGACTATTGCAAGCAATGGAGAAGAGCTCCGATATTCGCCCGCATAATATTCTATTTCGATGCCAGGTGTTCGTCTTTTCATTTCACATAGCCGCCCGTGTGCATTCCGCAGAAAGGTTATAGGTTCGTGTGAACAGATCCCCACTACAGCCGTCAAGTTTTTGCTCGCTCCACGATGCAAGGTCGCCAATGGGGCAAATTTAAGCGGCTGCCGGCGAAACTGGGGTCGATATGGGCTCGCACACACTCTACAACGGAAAATGCGGTTTCATCCGGCACTGAAGAGCTTTTAGCCAGCAAGCGCCCGCCATTCCCTCCTCCTGGCCGCGCGTTTCTCACTAGTACCCCTGCGATGAAACGCGCACATGCAAAGCGTCAGAAACGAATTGGGAGGCCGACTATTGCCTGCCATCTGACGGTGCCATCTTCAAAACTGAGCTTCGGAAAAGGATTCCTGACTTTTCCAATGGCGACCTGCTCACGTCGCTAAGACGCCATCGGCAGTACCCCCACATCTGTCCGTTTACAGTCTCAGCCGGAAAGTGCAGATATGGTTAACCCCGCTACGCATCCCGCGCTGGATCCGAATTATGGAGGGAAGCGGAGGCCGCTGTCCGCATGCCGTGAACTTGCGCACCGCCTGATTTGTTGAATTTCCGCCTCCATTTCGAAAACTTGCGGCGTTTCAGCGTGTGCGAAAGTGGACAAATGCCTGATCTCTGAAACCGTATTTGCTGGCTCCTAAAGTGGCAGCGCAAGGAACCGCGACTAAACAACCGGTGCGGCGGCTTTGGCTAGAGTAACTACGAGAGGTACATTTGCGTGCGCTTGGCCTGTGATCGAGGAGAGAGTGCGACCATTTTGTCCCTGCCTAGAAAACGCAGGACGGGCGCCATGCTCGCCACTTTTTTTCTTTCTCTGTACTTTTTCGCGGCACCGATGCTGTGGATCCGCCTTCGAAATAAAATTAATATGTACTACGATTGCCATCAGTGACATTATGACTTCAGCTCAGAGGAGTAAGCGGATTCTAAGAACATTGAACCGAAAACAAAAGTACAGAAACGAACGACCGCATGCAGCCTTCTTTACTTCGAAACCTGGATCTGCACGTGGATGCAATGGGTGACTATTGTCCGGCTCCCTGTGCATCAGACTGCTGCAAATTTAGCGACAGCTGTGCGTATTTGCGCCGTACCGCATTATGCTTGTTTGCGGACTCTTGTTCAAAGAAGAGAGACACGCTCACGAGGAAAACGAAACTTGTTAGCATTATCGCCATTCTTTTCTTGCGTGACCGCTGGCAGCGCACAAAAGGCTGAACTCTGGCGGACCCGTTGGGCGAATCTTGGTGAAAGCATGCGCGCCCTCCGGGTTGTCTGCTTGCGCTGGGCGACGCCTCGCGAGAGCGTGCGTCGGGACGCGGCGAAGGCGCGTCTAGCGATGGAACAGAGGAGCTGCCTTCAAAGCAAGCCAGATAGAAATCATGAGTCGCGCGACGCTGAACAAAGGCCGCTTCCGCAGGTATATCACAGCGCGCGTGCTCAGCGAGAGGCTGTGCGTGCTGTGGGCGCACTATACGGCCCTCGATCCTTTCGGAGGCCCCAGAAGTGCTTCGCCAAACTGCTCGATTCAGCCGCAGGTAACTCGGTGCAGTCACAGGTTCTCTGAAAGCGCGTTGAGATGCTTTATTTGTATGTCGAAATTATAAGCTCACAATTCCTGCGCTCGCGGCATGAATCAGATGGCAGCCAACTAGGTTAAGGGCCGACACGTGTCATTAGGTGGCACCCGAAGACGATGATGTTTTGAAAGAAGAGGAAGACACACGCGCTATCGATGCTGAACGTTGGCTTGCCTCTTCTGCACCGAGATATACTATTGTTGGAGGTGCTGGGTCGTCTTCCTGGCACATACCCACAGTCCTCCCCGTGCTGAATATCTCCGGCCCCTACTTGTCGACACTCTAGTTCACCGAGTCAGCAACAAAAACCTTGACCTATCCCCTGAGTACGGACCCTCGCAGTCTACCACGGCGCCTCCTCCTCAACCAGCTATACAAGGCGATATATGTATTACACCCTCCACAACCAACGAGTACCGAAGCCCTTCCGCGGTACTCAGCTTGAGGACATGGATGACTGGCTGTCTCAGCATGAACGCGTCGCTGCATTCGATCAGCGGGACGACATCGGGAAGCTCCGGAACATGTTCTTCAGCCTAGAGAACGGCGCTCGTATTTGGTACGAAAACCGTGAAGGCGCCCTGAAATTATGACGTGAGTTCCACTGTAAACTGAGCGAAGCATACGCTCGCACAGATCGTCGGGAACGAGCTGAGTTAGCATGCTCGAGCCACACTGCACGCTCAGTGTGTTTACAAGGTGAATAAGCGCATAACTTGAATTCTGGCGCGTGACAGGGGCCGTTGGCAACAATGCGACTTTATTCAACATGTCATCTCTAGTAGCTCACGGCGCTCTCCTCGACGTAGATTATCTTAACGAAACTATCTCTCATAAATTATAAGCGCGTTTGTTAAAGAAATTCAAAGCGTGCGGCCATCGAAAATAGTTATGGGACACCACCGAGAGAACATATATCCGAGCGGAGTCATCTTCCTCCTCCGTATAATCTTCAATGGAAGAATAAGTTTATCGTCGCGCAATATTTGGAAGGTGGTAACCCTCAATCATTTCCTGTCATTAAGAGTTTTGGAAAACTTTCTCCGTGACTTACGATATTTGCTTCAACTGTATGTCATTTGTACGAGAGGTGGATGTGCATTATTTCCTAGTGGCATGAGAACAATGCAGCATGTATGCATGAATTACAGCGTACGTACACCTGTTTAGTCTATTGGCGACGGTGAATATTATGTGAACTTTCCAGTATGAAATTCTCGTTATGGCGTCTGAGATAACGAGTTCTTACTTACTCAAAAACATTTTCTACAAAGTTGCGACAACCGATATGTCACAAAAAATAGTGCTGTTTTTGCTATACCAATGCAGGTAAAAACTTGCTGAAATCTGGGTTGCCTAGAGGGTTATATTTCCGCTGATTAAACAAAAGCACTTTTTTTTTTTTTTTGAGCAAAAAGTAAGCTGACGAAATTCTTTTCCGGGTAACAGCGCTGCTTGGTGTCACGAATGAACAATGGTAATTATTCGTGGCAATATGAAAGCGTTTAAAAAAGAGGAATGCGTCAAATAAAGTTATGTAATAGCTACTAGAGGCATCTACTCGTAAACATAGAGTTCCTTACACTACCTAGAGGGAAAGCTGAGGGCGCTGCACTTCAGCCACCATGGGCGCGCTAAGAATCATGGGCCGGTGTGCTACTTGTTGCGGGACAGTCGGTTTTTCTCGGGTACGTGGAGTGGCGTTACTGCGATGTTTCTTTTTTGTCATCATCATCATCTGAAGGTGCGTACATAGACCGCGAAAGCCATAGTTGTGCTGTTATCATCTGTTTTGGTTTGGCTTGGCTTGGCTGGCAGCTGCGACTGCGATAGTGGCGCTAGTGTATCTGTGGCGCAAGTGTGGCGCAAGTGTATAAAAGCGGAGTGCGAGAATAAACGGGGGTTCATTTCGTCGCTTGGGAGCTCGGTGTCTGGACTGCTTTCTCTGGCAGCGTTCCGGCGCGGGTGCAACGGCGCCCCCCCCTGCCTGGGCTAACACGACATGGTGTCAGAAGTGGCCGTCGACGACATGATGTCAGATGGTCAAGAATCTTCGCACTGAGCCAGGCACCTTCCATCCACGATGTCGAAGACGCCTTCAATACGGCTGCATGGACTGCAGCAACCGCCACCGCTGGACTTTGACCGCACGTCAGAGTGGCCGGCGTGGATCGAACATTTCGACGACTTCCGATATGCAACGGGACTCAACGAATGCTCCGGGGAGGCTCAGGTACGAACGCTGTTGTACACAATGGGGAGGCAAGCTCGTGACATATTCAAGACGTTTTCACTATCTGACGAAGACGCCAAGAACTATGAAACCGTAAAGAAAAAGTTCGACGGGCACTTCGTAAAAGAGAGGAACATCGTGTACGAAAGCGCCTGTTTTCACAGACGCGTACAAATGCCAGGAGAGTCGGTAGACCAGTTCGTCACTGCGCTACACGGCTTGGCGGAACGTTGCGACTACGGTGAACTAAAAGAACGAATGATCCGAGACAGACTGGTTGTCGGGCTCCGCGACGCAAAGCTCTCGGAAGCTTTGCAAATGGATTCTCAGCTAACGCTGGCTTCGGCGCTGTCGAAGGCTCGCTTAAAGGAAAGCGTCCAACAGCAGCAAAGTACTCTACGAGGACACCACAGCCATAAGTCATCGGAAATTCGTGACCAGGACGCCAATGTGGACGCGGGGGTTCAACAGAGGCACAAGGGACGTCTGCATGGGCAACGAACGCCGGAGGTGCGGCAGCATGGGCAACGAACGCCGGAGGTGCGGTGTCCTTTCTGCAGTGGCGACGCCCACCCCAGGACAAGGTGCCCAGCCAGAGCTGCCAAGTGTCTTCACTGTGGCAAGAAGGGACATTTCGCAAAGGCCTGCTTGAAGAAAGCAACGGCTTCCGCTCAACGAAAGGTACGCGTCTCAGCGGTCAACCAGGAAACTGGAGAGCTACGCGTCTCAGCGGTCAACCAGGAAACTGGAGAGACTTTCGTGGGATCAATAGATGCATGCAGAAAAGCGCGATTTGTTCAGGTGCGCATTAATTCTGTGCCCATTTTTGCAAAGGTTGACTCAGGTGCTGAAGTGTCAGTATTACCAGCAACGTTTCCGGGATTACCGTCCCGACTGGTAAAAACCGATGAAATCTTGCTAGGTGCAGGAGGCAGTAAGCTTAACGTACTAGGCAAATTCGTAGCAGAGATCGCATGGAAAGAGAAAACTGTGTATCAAACATGCTACGTTGTCAGTCCGTTACGCGACGTCCTTCTAGGATTACCTGCACTTGAGGTCTTAGGTATCGTGAAATTTGCAGACGCGGTCAACTCGGGAAACCTGCAGTACGAGACGCGTTTTCCAGAAATGTTCCGCGGTCTAGGTACGATGCCAGGGCAGTACACCATCAGGCTACAAGCTGGCGCTATCCCGCATGCCATAAGCGCTCCACGCAGGGTACCAATTCCCCTGAGGGAATCCCTGAAGCGCGAAATAGATAAAATGGAGCGTTTAGGCATAATCAGGAAAGTGGATGGGCCCACCGAATGGTGCGCCGGAATAGTTCCGGTAGTGAAGCCCTCAGGAGACCTGAGAGTTTGCGTAGACCTCACTAAATTGAACAAATGCGTAGTTCGAGAGCGATTTACGTTACCAACTGTGGATCAAGCTCTAGGGTCACTGTCGGGAGCGAAATGGTTTTCAAAGCTCGATGCCAACTCGGGCTTCCACCAGGTGCGACTCAGTAAAGACTCGGAAGAGCTAACCACGTTCTTAACACCCTTCGGTAGATACTGTTTCACGCGTCTACCCTTTGGAATTACCTCCGCTCCGGAATACTTCCAAAAGAGAATGTCTGAGATACTAGG
>JAJIZL010035309.1:0-27960 GCA_023969395.1 Amblyomma maculatum
AAGCAAGCATTTTGCTGAATATCAATGCTTGCGATACTGCTTTATTTGCGCCACATTTTGGAATACGTAATATTTGAAGAACGCAGTCATAAAACTGCGATTTGTGGCATAGTTAACAATCACACAATACGGATGTCGAAAAGCATCTTAAAAGGAATCCTTGAAGTCAATCATTAATTAGAAATAAAATGAAGAAAGCAGATATTAATTTATAGCTTCCTGATTACTGGAGGGAAGTTAAAGCTACACAGCCTCTTTCAGGTGTTTATTGCGGAAGCCAAGAGGTCCTTTGGTATCCAAACACGTCAGTAACCTCTACCCGAGAAAACACTTTCTAATTAGGCAAACAGTGATTAGAGGCTAAATGAGCTGCGTTGTGTCTAGTTGAGGAAGAACGTAACGCGGAAGCAAGTTAATGGTACCATTTACGTAATGCGCAAAGGCGAAATGGAAGCAAATTATTGCGACATAAGATCCGCCGTTAAGAAATAGTGTTAAACGATAGGGTATAGGGGCTAGGGGACGCGATAGCAAGCGCGCATAGCCAATTTTTTAATTTTTATTTGTTTTATATGTTTTCTCTTATAGCTGGCCGGGTGATGACGTCAAGGTAAGCTCGGACGTCACTTGTTGAAACTTGATGCATCCCAGAGCTTGTTCAGCAGAATGCGCTTTCCTTTCCATGGAACGGTGAGGAACGACACCGTAAATGGTTTTACGTATAAGCATTTCACTCACACAGAAGATTTTCTGTACTTTTCAGTTTTAAATAATATCTACGCCGATACTCGGCATAAAAAAATGGGCTTTCTGTTCTCAGCACTTTGGCACCTTTGTACACTGTATTTCCAACCTTTATATTTATTTAGTTCAATAATTGATCAATTACACAATCTAAATCTTTATTCGGCATTATCAAGCTTTGGGCTTTCATTCTGAGTATTTTGACACGTTCTATTCGTGCTTTTTGCAATTTTTAGTTTTTCAGTTATTTCACTTCACTAATTGTTCAATTAAACATTTATTATTAAATTAGGAATTGGATTCTCATTCTGAGCAATATGACACATCTGAAGCCCCATTTTACAATTGTTTCATATCTGCAATTAATCCACTAATTACAATGTTATCGTGAACTAGCTCTCGCCTTACACATATCTATCAAGCATCAATCACTAGACTCACAACTTACCATGATACAATAGTTTCATACAGGCTACGATTTTTGCCAACAAGCGGTGCAGCCATCTACAACTACCACTACGACGCCGACGGCGTTTCAAACGAACGAGCTCTATAAGCTACCACTTGATATAAAAGGGGTGCTTTGTGAGGATTGCCGCAGAAAGATTTTCACCGGTGTTCGATGCGCGTAAGCACGAGCCTTACCTTACAACACCGCCACCAAATTTACCAAAGGCAGAAGCACACAGCAGCTAGGCGCGATTTGGAAAGACCCTGCCTGCAGATAAGCATCGATACACAAGAGTCCCTCGGTTATTGGCACCAGAAATCCTCAATCACAAACAAAAATCAAACGCCAAGTAGGTGCATGGCACTGCTTCACCATTGTACATCAGCACGTCAAGCACGGCGAAATTTCCCCGAACTGTAAGGCCTTCAACCAATGCGATGCGAAGCAAACGCGCGGCGCAGCCGCGTAATCATCTTTCCTGCCATCATCTTCAAAAATAAACGAAAACAAGAACAATGTAGAGAAAATGATTACGTGCCCCCACTGTACGACTCTAACCTGCGGCGGCATATCTCATTTACTTTGGGAATGCCCTGCTTTTTCTACTGGACGCCCCGAGATCGAACCCTACCGCCTGAACTACCGTTCCCTTCTAGAAACTGATGCAAACACACAGATGATATTTGCCAAGTATGGCTCGCTTAGTGGCCTGGTTAGAGCAATGTGATTCGAGTGACGACCTAAATAAACAATGAAGATTATGTCTACTCCCCTTTATCCCCATCCATGGCCATGAGCCTTCCCATTCAATAAAGGACATTCAATCAATCAACCTCTACAATGCACTGCTCTGCGGCGAAATGTCTGGGGTGGGATTATAGTGGGAGAGAAAGAGAGGGAAACGCGCTTGAAGGCGAGCGCAGGTGCGGAGGTGATCATGAGCTGCTTCACGACGCGGTGAGCGGCTCGGAGGCGAGGTCCAGGGAGCACCGCGAGTGCACGTCTGCTGTCCGTGAAGGCTGACTTATGCGAGGAGAGAGATGTTGAAGTTAAGGACACGCGACCGACACACTATTGCTCACTCTGGAGTAAGACACGCTTGGGGAACACTGCCCAGTGACGGCCGCCATGTCCGCAAGTGACACGCCCCTCTCTCACTGTCTCACTCTCACTGGGGGCATCTATGCCGCGGCTCCGGCCCCTCAGTACTCAGCCGCGTGAAACGGGTGTCGCCAGGTGCCCGGCTACTGTGCCGGAGTACTCGGGTTCGAACCCGACCTCGGCGGCTGCGTTTCGATGGAGGAGAAACGAAGAGGCGTCCGAGTGCTGTGCGATGTCAGCGCCCGTTAAAGATACCCAGGTGGTCCAATTACTTCGTAGCCCTCCACTACGGCTCCTCTTTCTCTCTTTCCACTTTCACTACCACCTTCCACTCTTTCCTTGCGGTGCGGTTGAGGTGTCCTCGCCGCGGGTGAGAAGCGAATTGGGAATACGACGACAGTCATCGCAGTGTTCAACGGTATCAAGGTTCCTAAGTATGTGCGATACGGATCCACGATGTACCCGTGCAGTCTCTACAAGAAGCAAATAGAAGTTTGGGAAGTATGCGGCAAGATCGGCCACAGCTTCGACGTGTGTCTCATACCAAATGCACGTGTTTGCCTTGCATGCGGTGCTTCTAATCCAAGAGAGGGCCATACGCGCGCCTCCAAATGCAAGCTTTGCGGTGAGGAACACACCACTGGGGACTACGTCTGCAAAGCCAAATACAAAGTTCCATACGTCGTGCGAAGACATCAATGGAAACGCCGTAACGCCGAAGAACAGGAAAAAGAAGCAGTCGAATGCCGTAACGCCCAAGAATATCAAAAGCAAGCACTCGACTCAAGCTCGTTTCCAAGCCTTGGACGCTCTCGTTCGCTCGCGAAGTGCTTCCCATACCGGATCCCGAAGAGAGTTGCGCAGCGCATGGCGTGGCCGTGACTCATCTCACAGGAACAGACGCGACGCTAACCGTTCGGGCTCCCGTGACAGAATCAGTTGGAGGACGCAACAGAGAGAGAGAAGTTAATAGCAGCAACGCTAGCTCCAACAGCGCCAGTAGTGGCCGAAAAAAAAAGAGCAGCTGGCAGGAATGGACTACCAGCCCCTACTACAAGGAACTCGAACAAATCCGTGCCACCAACGCGATCACTGTAAGAAACCACGCGCCGGCTTACCCAAGAGCAACCTGACGTCGAGAAAGAACTACAAGCACGTCGAGCCCAGACAACCACTGGCCCAGCTCAGTCACCCGAGACTCTTACAACCGCCGTTATCTCCGAGAACACGGACACGTCATCACATCAAGGCACACAATCAATGGGCACATCACAAGACGAGCCCGAGGAGGAGACTACCACTGACCCAACCCCCAAGAAGCGTGCACACAAATCATCACGACATCATAAGGATCTAACTCAACAGGAAACTCAGCTCGAAACCAAAATTGAAGCGCTCACCGACACCTACGCCAGCACAGCTGCCGTCACCGACCAACGCCTGGCGCAGCTGGAGGAGCTAATCACCACATCTTACCGAACCATATAGGAGCGCTTCAACTTCATTGAGCAAACCCTCAAGCCCATAGTATGCAGCCCCATATTTGCTGTGCAATCCGCCAACCACCCATATCTCCAAAAACAGACGCAAGCCCCAACTCCATCACAACCATGCCCCATCCCCAAGCCACAATAGGATCACAACCGGGCACTACAGTTTGGCAGTGAACTTCCACAATTAGAACAACAAATGAGCAGTGCTGCAACAACACATCACAACGGTAAACAAGAAACCCGACATCATTCTGCTGTAAGAAACGGTGGCGGCGAACCTCGCTGGGTATCGCGCTCACGTTAGCCCAACGGAGGGGTGAAGCGTCTGCACATTCGTCCTCAAAGGGCTCACGTTCATTGAACACCAGCTCAGACACGACCGCAGCGGGGTGGAATACAGCTTCACAGAAATAATCCCAAGCAAACAACGGAAAGGCAGCCTGTTT
Source organism: Amblyomma maculatum (assembly GCA_023969395.1). NCBI lineage: Eukaryota > Metazoa > Arthropoda > Arachnida > Ixodida > Ixodidae > Amblyomma > Amblyomma maculatum. The sequence goes on from JAJIZL010035309.1 coordinate 4,236, forward strand.
ATCGCTAACAACTACAGTTACCCTAAGCACCAAACACAGAAATTCAAGACCCTACTGCACACAGCCAGCACCCAAGCCAAAGCCAACACTTTGCTGATTGGACGCGACTTCAGCGCCCCATTGAGCGTGGGGGGTATGTGAAAGACACGGCTAAGGGACGGGACCTGCTACAGGATACCCTGGACCACAACTGTACCCTGATCACGGATCCCAGTCATCCTACCCGAATCGGCAATTCCTTAGCACGAGACGCCACACCAGGCCTTACATTAATCAAAAACGACTACATCAGCAAAGCAACATTGCGCAACAACGGCGTCGACCTGGGCAGTGATCACTACATCCTCGAAATTACGATACCCAATCAAATTCGAGGCAACACCATTACAAAAAGTGGACCGAATGGGACGGTTTCCGTAAGGGACGACCAGACACACAGCAAGACATCGCAGACATCGAAAACAGGTCGGCGGAGCTCCGCGATGCAGTGCACTCGGCCACCAAGAACATTGAAAGGGTCGAAGACATCGTAGCCATGGACAGTCGTCTGGTCCATCTGATCGAGGCCAAACGGTCGATACAGGTGCGCTGGAAACGGCAACAGCTAAATCGCAAATTTAGAAAGAAGGTGGCTGATTAAACAGGGCATTTCAACATCATTTCAAGGGCCTGTGCTATCAGCAGTTGAACGAAGCCTGCAACCAAGCTGACAGGCAACTACATCGTGGTTGCACATGGATTCTATTTCGGCACCTCCTAAACAAAACCAGGAAAATGTCACACCTGCGCGACCACCTCGCCTGCCTCATAGACACCACCACACGACAATAAGGAAAAGACGTCGTTATCAAGAACCTGGAAGCCACGTATATGTCACAGACGCCAACAGAAACCCACCCGCCATACGTGGGGCTTCCCAACGTGTGGCTCGACCGAGATATTACCATGCCGAAGTTACGGGTAGCGCTGCACGAGCTCAACACCCCGTTAGCAGCCGGCCCCGACCTTATTACCAACATGGTGCTACGCAACCTCGGCTATGCATCGATCGAGGCCCTACCCGCTATTACAACGAATGCTGGCGTTCGGGCAAGCTCCCTCAACAGCGGAAAACGGCACGAACATTCCTTATCCAAAACCGGGAAAGCCATCGGACATCGGCAACTTGCATCCCATTTCGCATACATCCTGCGTGGGCAAGGTGCTCGGCACGTGACTGCCAATCGGTGGCAGGAGTACCTGGAGAAGGACGGCTTATATCCGGATACGATGATCGGCTTGCGGAATAGTCTCTGCACACATGACGCCATGCTACAAGTCAATCAAGAAATATTCGACAAGACACAAGACAGCAATGTAATGCTCGGGCTTGATTTACAAAGCATTCGACAAACACTCAGCCATATTACCACACGTATCAAGACTCAACATGGGGGCAGTGAGCTACAATTACATCCAAGACTTCTTGACCAACCGCACGGTGGAACTCCACGCCGCAGACCTTAAGCTCCCCGAACACAAGCTCGGCTGCACGAGTACCCCGCAAAGCTCGGTCATCTCGCCTTTGCTCTTCAACCTCGTCATGATCAAGGCAGCGAGGGCAGTACGGGGGACCGGCATCCGGCATACTATCTACGCCGATGGCATTACCCTGTGGGCGGCAGGCGGCACCGACGCGAGCATTGAGCTCAGGAGACTGCTACTGCCATCGAGAGACACCTTGACGGCAGATGCCTAGTATGCTCGCCCGCCAAACCGAGTTGTTCGTCCTAACGTCATTACGACAAGGACGGAAACACGCTCCCCCTCGGGAGTACGATCACATGAACATCGTGACTGCCTCGGGGCAATCCATCCCCGAAGCTCCCAAGATAAGGGTCCTGGACCTGCTGCTAAACAAGAACGGCCGCAACGACGAGACCTTCAACAAGATTACCACCGTGGTTACCAGCAAAGGAATAAAAGCTGTCGGGCTCATACACCGAGTCTCGAGACGACGGGCAGCCATACTTGAAGAGATCATTCTGCGCCTCGTCCAATCGTTCGTGATCAGACATATCGGCTACGTTGCGCCCTACCTCAACTGGCAGGTCACTGACAGGAAAAAGATAAACACGCTGAACAGACGGGTTTACACGACGGCGCTGGGATTAACGGTGACCACGAGTACCGATCGGCTCCTGCAGCTCGGCATCCATAACACCTTAAAAGGAATAGCTGAGGCGCAACTAACTTAGCAATAGGAGCGCCACCAAGACAGGCCGCAGTATACTGACGTCCCTAGGTTACAATCCCCGAGCTCCCAGTCGGCAATCGTTGGAGATCTGTAATGAGGCGCGGGCCCGCATCCACATCGACCCGATCCCGAAGAACGTGCACCCCGAGTACAACCAAGAACGGCGGCAGGCGCAGGCCAAAGTCCTCGTCGAACGACACGCCCAGGACCTGCACGCCCGGTAAGTGGACGCAGCAGAATACAAGCGAGAATGATTCGTAGCAGTAGCCGTTGCGGCAGCTACCGGTATCAAGACAACGGCAGCGAGCGTGCGGTGCACAGACGCCGCAGACGCAGACGAGGTTGCCATCGCTCTGGCGATCTCGAAGGCCGAGTGTCGCACCATGCTCAGCGCCTCGAGGAACGCTGTGCGCAGCTTTTCCAAGGGGCGAGTGTGCGCGCCGGCGGCCGCCGTCATCACTAAGCTCCAGCTCCAAGAGCGCGGCAACACTATTCGCATCAAGTGGCTCCCGGCCCACGCAGGAGATTGTGCATCCTCACTTAATCAGGAGACGGCCCATTCGGCGGCGCGAGACCTTACCTTCCTCGCCCCCAAGAGTGACCATGCCGAGGGGGGTTCGAAATAAAGAACGAATGACCAGCTACGAGGAAGTGACTAAGTGTCATCGCCTAGCTCGACGGACAATGCTGCCATCTCACCCGGCACTTAGTCGGGAGGAGGCGGTCATCCTAAGGCAAATAAAAACCGGGTCACTCCTCGCCCCGGCAGCGCTATATCTCCTCCACCCAGATATCTACACGTGTGTAATGTGCAGTGTATTTCCAGTCGGTCCGGCGGACAACTGGCACATCATGTGGGACTGTGCCAGGTTCCCGACCAAAGTTGCATCCAAGACATACCCGCCGGAACTTGAACGTGCAGTGAAAATTACAGACAAGGACATTCAACTATGGGCCGTTCAGCAGTCCCGGGGTGCGCTCTAAAAGCACGAACCTCACAACCCATCACAAACAAAATACATAAGTTAACGAAAGTGCAAAGTGCGAGATGTGGCTGCTCCCGGCCCACTCGGGCTGTGAGCATCCATGACGGATCCATTTGCCACCAGTGCCTTTATCAGTTGTGCAAGCTGTCATTGCACTTGACACCGCTTCAGTGGTGGAAGAGTGCTGTCGAGATGCGCTTGTTTCTCTCTTTCTTCTGATTTCTCCTATATACGAAAGATGCAGTGGTGGTTGTTCAGATACAGTCTGTTGGCAGGGTCGATCATTTTCTTTTCCTCTTCGTATCTGCCAAATATATATATCAAAATAGCGTGGCCTTGAGTGCTGCGAGCAGTTGAATAACGCTCTAACCACGCATGGTCGTTTGTGTGCACGAGAGTGAGAAAGAAATGCATGCAGAAAAGACGGACAGATGAGCCAGAAGGCCCTCCCCTAGCTTGCTATCCTCCTATACGGATGGAGAACAGAACACGAAAGGGAGTTTTAATTGCAGACAAGCTGGGTATACTATGCGTCAGCGCACCAGTATTGCGGCACTCCTAGTCAAGAGTCGATGCCGGTGAAGACCGAGAAATGGGAAAGCGCTCGTTGCCTTGTAACCTTTCCGCTGCCCTGGTTAAGCGCCAAGTACAGGATCATCACAACAAAAACCCTACGCCTTTTTTTATTTTGATGACATTTGCCTTCCTCCGTATGTAAGGAATGAAATATCTAAATTTAGTTCAATAAAAAAGCACTGTGAGTTGTTGCTTTAACTATGCAGCGGTCTTCCTACGTGTATTAAGTTTGCGTTTCGATTGCTAGTGTTGCTTTAATCTACCGGTTTATTATTCAGTGCGTTTCATCCTCTGTATTCTACCGACTTATTGTCCAGCATTTTTCAAGGGCAGGTTTCCTCCTTTTCATCTCAATGCCTTCTGCGTTGTATTTGCAGTAGCTGGCATTTACTGGTGCCATTTTGTAAAGAAATCAAGGGTCCTTTCTCTCAGCTTTGAAACTTGTTTCTCACTCGCGACAATTCTGTAAGTACTAGACGAAGTCATTGCTTGTTCCTCTCCTGCTACATTACATAGGTGGTGCCCGGTAACGTTAGCGAAAAGTTAAGCATTTCAGGTTCGCCAGACAAACCATTTCAGTAGAGCTGTCAGCAGTCTTGTGCCATGCAAGCAATTTGTCGTTCTTCAATATAAGTTACTATTGAGGAAATTTTAAAAGGTACTAAATTTTGACAGTAGACAATGTGATTTTCAATTATTGAGAACCTCTAAAGAAACCCCTTAAGTATATTTGCCATAAAGAAAGCTCCACGGATATCTTTTTTCCGAACTCCAAATGTATTCCACAAAATACAGAAATATAGTGGGACTAGCGCGTTAGCACACCCCGGTTATGCTGCTCTCAGTGATGGTTAGAGTGAATGAAATCAGTTGCGGTTGTGCTCTGCGTCCCCGTTGAAGCATCTGGCCGATGGGTCTGCGTTCGTGTCTGCGCCCACGTCAGCTAGTTGGCGCACATGAAGAGACAGCAGCAAGCGTGGAGCGTGAATGTACTATGAAGCTGTAATACTTTAGACATCAGAAAATAGAAACACGTAATTATCGCAACTAAATGCAATGGGGATTCCTTAATATGTTTTTCAGCTTTTCAGATCGGATATATTGTCTAAAAAATAATTAATAATCAATTATTCTATCTTATAACTAGCAAATATTTGCAAAACAAGAAATTGCCTGTGGTGCTCAGGACGGCTGGAAGCCATACGCAAGTGCTTCCTCTGGCCTACATAAATGCTTTTTTTTTAACTCGCCGACAACGTTAGCTGCTAGACGTTGTATATTAAGGTGAGATCCTTTATAGACTCATGAGTGTTAGCAGAATCTGTGAATTCCCGCAATGGTGCGTGATATAGGCGGTGTTATGTTTCACTTTTAAGAACGGGAATCGAAATCCTACTCGAAAGATCGCAAGACGAGCGTCTTAACCAACAAGGCACGTGGGCAACATATCTTAGTTCTCTTTGTCTAGCGTTCCTACCTTCTCCTTGGCAAAGTAGGTGGGCAACGACGACACATCAAACCGGTCTACTTGAGGGCGCTTAGCCTACGCCATCTACCGTAATCTCTAAAGACGAAGCTCCGCAACAACCGCGCGCCGTAGCCACCGAGTTAAGCTGCTCACCTTGAATTCGGCATGGAAGAAGCACTGTCTGATCGGTGGGGTTCTGGCGAATAATTACTCAAGTAAATCAGTCCCAAAAGTTTTCTCCTTATCACTGCTAAGAGGTCCTAAGTGACTGAAGAATTTTCACCCTTCCCAAATTTATATTCATTATATCTCTAATTAGAATCATGTTAACTTTTTGTGAGGCCCAGTATGGTAACTATTTTTGCTCATTCTCGTCACTCTACCAGAATATTGACACAGGGCATCTCGCAATTATAAGAAGTGCATGTTTTCGAATACCTGATGTTGCGGGTACATACCCCTGATGACTAAGAAAACTCAGTGGCAAAACCAATACTCCAGGAGCACTGCATTATGCTGACTAAGGGTCACTGACATCACTTTCTTACTAAGGACACAGCTACTATGGCAAATATCTGCCTTTCTTTATTTACTAAGTTCAGTTATCCTCACAGTGGCTCACTGTGCTCGCAAGTGTTTTCAAAAAAGGACAGCAAGAAAGGAATATCGCTCGGTGTACGGTGCTCAGCCTTGGCTCAAATTTTTGCTGCCTTTAACGGACGAATATAAAGACGAATTTTCCATCTCCCACACTTAATTGCACTCATCGCGATCGCGCACTACCTCTCCAACCCGACTCCCTAAAACAATAAGTATCAGCTCACCGATCCAGACGGTTCTTTCGTGCCGACATCTAGCAGCAGCTCATTGAGTGCCGCCTTCATAGAGTCCTGTCGGGTTTTCTGGTCGCTGGACTGAGGCGGCTCGACGCGAGACAACCGCGGACGCACAGCTCTGGTCGGTCGGTTCTGAGTCGGCGCTAAGGGAGGACGCTCAGTCCCTCCATTGCTCCCCTCCTTCCGTGCCGTATCTTTGGCTTTCGTCGCCTAGGGCAAAGGAAACGTGGTGGAAATATACTGCCGCATGGGCCATTCACTGTGAGGACGTAAAGGTTTGCAGGAACATTATCGCATTTAGGGATTTAACGACTATTCTCCTGCGCTCGGTCTAATGCAATGAAGTAACTTGAGGAGAGCATTTTAATGCTAATATGCGACTATCCTGAAGGGTAGTGAGAATGCTTATAAATTTGAAGTGAATTTAAAATTAAAAACACGCATTACAAAGGCAACAATGTTGCAGCGAACAATTGCATTTTTTCAAGCTTTGCTTTACGCCCAGCGACTAAATAGAAATAAACTAATTCATCAGTGAAAGCTGTTTCACAGGGGAGTCATTTTTTATTGAGGTTATCCACTGATATTCCTCTTAGGAAACAAAATTACCCGCACCTAATCAGAGAGTGGCTACTCGTCTTTTTTATATTCCCGATGTAGGTCTGAAGATGACAATTTGACTGCAGTACAAGAAATTTCCACTGTGCACATTGAGCACAGTGACAATCACAGTAAACTGCTAACGTAATTTCACAAATTTTAGCGTATCTATGGGATCCCAGCGCGCGTAATTAAAACCTTCACGGAAGTGCAAGAAACATCTAAATGAACGCACAGAAGTCGATTTGTTCCTAATCATAACAATTATGGCAAGGATTTTAGGAGACCTCTGACAGTGAACGTTTCTCGAGATGCTTAAATCAAGAAAAAAGTTCAAATGCCGTCTTACCAAAGCGTCTCCAGTGATAGGTGATTCCAGAGCACCGCTCGAAGGCGCGTGTTCAGGCCACTTCCTGGACTTGTGTGACGTCGACGGAGTGGATCCCTTCGTAGCCGAGTCCGCGAATGAAGGCGCTTGTGAAGACGCTATAGAGGCGCTCTGCTTTCCGGAAGGCGTCCTCTGTGACTTCCTGGGGCCACGCCGAAAGCTTCGTTGTGGTCGATTCGCTGGCGCTTTCGATTTTCGCCCTGCCCCACGCAGAGATGCCGATGAAGAAATCGGAGTAGCCGTGCTGGTTGGAACCGCGGGAGAGACGCCCGCGTTCTTTCCTGCGTCCACAGCGACGCGAGAAGACCTCCGCTGAACGACAGGCTCAGGCGGGAATGGAGAAAGCTGAGTATCCTGGGAGGAAGTCGGAGCCGCGGAAGAGCCACCCTGGTTTAATACTGCGCCCACTGCTAAGCAAGAAGGGCTGTATTGGGTGGCAGGCCGTGTCGTGGACAGTGAGGGCGGAGATACGGTGGAGGCGTCCGAGTCCAAAGCGACGCAAGAGGTGCGCTTGACGTGAGGTCGAGGAGCGGAGGTAGAAAGATGCGAACCTTGGCGAGCCGGAGGCGTGGAAGAGGATGCTGCGTCGAGTTCTGCGTCCACTGCGACGCTCGAAAACTTCCGCTGAACTCCCTCCGGAGTCTTGCCTTCCGAGGATGACATGGGAAAAATTACATCCGAGAACGAGGACTCCTGCAGAAGGCTAACTGTACGAGGCGGAGCTGACTTCTTCTTCTGAGCGTGCAACTCGCAGGCACGTGCCGAGGCACAAGCAATGAAGCTGGAAGAACGTAGCTTCCGGTTGTACGACAATAAACTAACAAGGCTTAGCGCCTTGCACATAAATTGCTTGCTGGTGGAACAGTTCTCGTTTTGCACCATGCTACTACAGCCAGCTGTCAGCAGTGTAGAACAGGATGCGAACCGATCACAATGCAATGTTGGCAGCAAGAAAGATTGGCAGATCAGCAGAGCCGAGACTTAATTGTAAAGGGTGCAAACGTTAAATTATTGATCTAGTGAAGAAGACAAACGCGCGAAAATTATGGAAACTAGTGAATGACCGGAAGAAGTGAGAGCATAAGCGCTCAAATTTTTAAATAATAAATATCGCTGTGTTTATATTAAAGTGCGCAGCTAGAGTCTCTACTATTTTGACAGGACGCGGATAATTTTGCATCTCCCGAAACATGGTTAGGTACAATATAATTGTGACCACTAGTTAGGGCCAGTAGATTGAAATGTGTTTCGCAAGTTCGCAATAAAATAAAGGTGGAGTATCTGCGGGCTTCAGATAATAATGTGTAATGCTCTTAGAATGCTTGGCAGTGCGAAAACAGAAATACGTTTTTACAATTACTATATTCGAAAGGCGTATACAAAGGCCTCTCATCTTTAATGCCATTCTAAATAATCTAAGGCGTATCTAAAATCAAATCGTAAGCGACAAGAAAGAATAATACTAGCAAACGTTTTTTATTTCTCCGAACATTAACTGTTCCTTCTTTTGATTATCCTCATTCAGCGTTTTGGAATTGCACAAGATATTGTCTTCTCATTCGATTTATTACAAGTTATAAATAATTCTTGTAATATTCAAGGCAATTGAAAATAGATTATTTATCTCCTATTTATCAGTGCCAATAGAATACATCACGTCCTATTCGATGTTCTCAGTGGTATGAGATCACGAAACAATCTCGTTACCTTTCAAAATTTACTGTTCAGTGCTTGCAGCAGCGTGCCCATCGCCGAAATTATTCTTCGCGCTGATGATGAAATAACAATTGATTGTCTGAAATTTCACTTCTACGTATTCTAAATAAACGACAGCATAAGCAACAGCGCGTGCTTGATGTTTAAAGATATTGTTTTAGAAGGCATTCTACAATGAGTACAAAAATGGGAATATTCTTGCATTACTCGCGAAAAGTTACGTCTACAGCTTCATCTTAAAGGGTACAGGAGGTCAGAAAATACTGGTTGCCTCGTTTTGAAAACACTCACAGAAAATGTTACGCTAGATTTATGGTGTTCAGCGTCTTAAACCAGCTCTAGCTATAAGAGATATTATGGTGGAGAACTCTGGAACTTTCGGTCAGCTGTGGATCTCTATTGTGTACTAACATCGCGTATCACACGGGAGCGTTGCTTTCCATATCCGTGGAGGAGCGGTCGGCACGGCAGCGATACGACCCCGCACCCTTGGCAACAGCAGAAAAGCTCCCCAACCACTGCACCACCGCGGCGGGGCACAGAAAGTAAAGCGGGAACTAAAATGTAAATTTGCTCTCGATAAGTATAAATATTAAACATTGTAGTTGTCTTCCCAATTCAAACGTCTCCCGAGAAGTTCTGGCGATCAGTAACTCCCAGTTCTCTGTATACCTCTGTGTTTTCAATAGATTGCTAGGATGTGCGTGAAAATGGCGCAATGTTGTCGGCTTTCAATAACCGTTCTGAACCTGTGTTCACCACAAATAGTGATTACATTTCCAAATTCCCCCATTGCAAAAACCAGCGCCTTCCAGTGCGAAACCAGTAGGGTTTTCGAGCTGGTTTCGCGCTGGGTTTGCTGGAGACAATGCTGGTCTGCGAGATACACTGGAGCAGTGATAGGAAGACACTCGTTGCACTGGTACGATGGAAGAAAACGCTGAGATTGGCTTTTTGACACTGGGTAGTGGAGAGACGCCGCACGGCACACAGGCGCTTTGCCCGTGTGCATTGCGATGTTAGTGCACGTTAAAGAACCCTAGGTGGAACAAATTTCTGAGGTCCTCCACTACGGCGTCTCTCATAGCCTGAGTCGCTTTAGGAGTTAAACCTCACAAACCAAACCAAACCAAACCTTCCGAGATCGAACAGGGTTAGGCAGCAGACTGTGTTCCGGTTGGAGCCCTTGATGACGGCGGCTGGTTCGCTGGCCTGTTGGCTGATCCCCCAGGGTGACACAAATAGGGCTGGTATCTTGGCTTAAAGCGGTAAACACTACGCTGACAACGACCCAGCATACAGCACCGGTTGGTTTCGTCCACCCGGTGGGCACCCTTGCTCCCATAGATGACCGAATGATGATGCGGAAGACTAGCTCGACATGATCGAAGACGTGGCACGGTTCAACGTCTGGAACGAAGAAATGAAGCTCAGGCAAGTCTACATTTCTCCTGAAGGATCTACCCGAATATATTTTGAAAATCATGAGACAGCTTTGAACTATTGGAAGATTTTCAAAAAAGAGCTTTTGCTTGCCTTTTCATGCATCGTGCGAAAGGAAAGATCCCAGGCCCTCCTTCAATCAAGACTTCAACTCCCTAACGACCCTGTCCTGGCGTAGGTTGAGCAGATGAAACGCCTGTTTTGCCGCGCCGACCCTAACATGACCGAAGGTGAGAGAGTCAAATTTTTTATTGCGTGGCATTAAAGAGTCGCTTTTGCAGGTGAAGTCCGAAATCCGCCAGAAACTGTGGCGGAAATTGAAACGGAAGCGTCTACCATCGAGAAGACGTTGGACGCGCGGATGCGCCACTAGGAGCGACCACTTCAGCCGAAATACTCAAGCCACTACCCCAGCGCATCTATAAGCGGAGCGAACCTTCGGCACCTCATCCGGAAGATCGTGGGAGATGAGCTCTGCCGATTGTCGCCATCATCGCAACAACCCCAGGTGGCGACGCTCGTGGACGTCGTCCGTGAAGAAGTCCAGAATCACCGCACGTTCCTCAAGGGACGGCTGTGACGGTTCCAGCACAAGAGGCAACTGCGATGAACTACGCTCCTGCATTACGTCGCCCTGCGCCCTGACATGATAACTTACCAAGCCCTCGCCGCTACCATCCTGTTCCTGAAATCCGCCCCTTGGGCCCCGCCCGGCAAGCCGACCAACGACCTCCAAGCCCCACAAAGTGCGACGCCTGGAGGACAGCGAACAACCGGTCATTATGCTTCCACGGCCGTGAGGCCGGCCACATTCTGCGGAACTGCCCGTTCCGACGAATCGGTCTCCGAAGATTTACGTTCGACGCTCCACGACCACGCCCAGGTGAACGACCACAAGAAATCGACAACTATCTGCGTAGTGGTGATGTTTGCGTAGCGTAGCCGTTAGTTGAGGTCCCCATCGCCTCACAGGGCCTGCTTTGCGCCACCAGGCCGTATATACGATGGCCGTATCTACGATGAACCCCGCCGCAACCTTTGGACGTGAGGTTGCTAAACGGTGAAAACACGAAGATCCTCCGTCGCCGACAACGAGTGACAACGACGTAGCCATTACATCGCCGCTCCACAAGACAACGTCGACCAGATCACGACTAGACTTCAAGTTGACAATCGGTGCCCATTGAAGTGACTGCGGTATGCCCCAGCCGCGACATAAGCACGAGACGAAGCAGAGATCGAATACCGAAGCCAACGCGCAATACGAGGAGGCGAACAAGTGACTTCGAGCTTGCTGTCGACATTCGCTCAGTCACTGCCCTAGTAGACACCAGAGCTGACTATTCAGTTATCAGTAGACCCTTTCCCTCCCAGCTCAGGAAAGTAACCACTGCTTGGGATGGCGCGCTAGTTCGCACCGCTGGTAGTAACCTTATTTTTCGTCCGAGCGATGCACCGCAAGAGTGACAGTGAATGGACGCATTTACTCTACGAGCTTCGTGGTCTTGCAGCAGTGCTCCCGTAACGTGATTTTGGTTATCAACTTTCTGAATGAGCATCGGGCGATTATCGACCTCCACTCAAAGCTCATCAAGCGCTCGTTGTGTGGTCCTTTAATCTTGTGCTCCCTTCTTGTGTTCCGCGCTGTTACATCAAGAAGCTCTCCACGGACAAGGCAATACTTTCCATGACGACTTCGACGCAACACTTCGCGCTCAATGTCCTCGACGAAATAGTGAGCATACCGCCCTGACCAAGAATTGCCGTGTCCGTTATTACCAGCGACATCAAAACTGCCGAAGGCGTTATCGAAGGAAACACCCAGTTGCTTTTTGAGCGCGGAGTAGGAGTCGCAAGAGGCGTCACCCATTTCCGTCATAGACAAGCTCAAGTGCTCTTCACGACCTTCACCAAAGAATACCGGCACATGATCAAGGGCATGACGATTGCTTTCCTTGACGAACTAACGGACACCCGAGAAGTCTTCGCCCTCCCCAGCCAACTTAAAGACGATACACAACAACCGAGCCAAGCAGCCCAATTTCGACATCAACCCAACGCTCTCCCTATTTAGACAAGCACTCGTAAAAGCTACAGCGAGTGCTTTTCTTCAACGTCGAAGGTGAAGCAAACTCCGTGGCAAAGCACCGCCTCATCACGACGAACATGCCCGACCGCTACGGCAAAGCCCCTACAGTGTATCACAGCTAGAATGCCAGGCCATATGCCATCAAGTTGAGGAAATGCTGCGTGAAGACGTGATCCAGCGATCGAACAGTCTGGGCGGCACTAGTCGTTTTGGTGAAGAAGAAAGGCGGCACACTTGCCTTCTGCGTTGATTACCGCTGCTTGAATACCAGAACCAAAAAGAATTTCTACCCGCTTCCGCGCATCGACGACAGGCTGGACCGGCTCTGTAACGCTAAGCACTTCTCGTCGATGGACCTGACGAGCGGGTAATGGCAGCCTGAGGTCGGCGATAGAGACCGCGAGAATACCGCGTTTATCACGCCAGACGGCCTCTTGGAATTCAAGGTACTGCCATTCGGCCGCTGCTCTGCACCAGCGACGTTCCAGCGTGCAATGGATATCGTGTTGGCTGGCTTGAAGTGGCAAATTTGCCTAGTGTGCTAGATGACGTTGTCGTCTCCTCTTCGAACTTTGAAGACCATCTGAGAAGGCTTTGAACAGTATACTTGACGCAATCATGTCCTCAAGTTTAACGTTGAAAGCAGAGAAGTGTCACTTCGCCACGGAGAGATGGTTTCGGTTCATATCGTCAGCAAGGAGGGATTTCGCCCCCACCCACAGAAAACAACAACGGTCGCACAGTTTCCCCAGCCCAGTGACAACAAAGCTGTGCTTCGATTCCTCGGACTGTGCGCATATTACCGGTGATTCATCAAGAACGTTCGCGCCTCGCCGAACCTTTGACGCAACTTACAAAGGCAGATGTGCCATTTCAATGTAAAATACCGGAAGCGGAAGCCTTCGAGGAGCTTAAGCGCCGCCTACATTTCCCCTTCTGTGTTAAGCCACTATGATGAGAACGCCGAGACCGAGTACATGCCGATGCGAGCAGTCTGGGGCTAGGCGCCGTTCTCATTAAGAAGAATGCCGGACACAAGAATATAATTGCCTACGCTAGCACCTCCCTCTCGAAGGCCGAAGCCAGTTACTCGACAACCGAGAAGGAGCGCCTCGCGATTTTCTGGGCCACTTCAAAGTTCCCCCGTACTTATACGGCCGACCATTCAAGGGGGTAAGCAATCACCATGCGCTCTGCTGACTGGCAGATTTGCAAAACCCCTCTCGCCGCTTTGCCAGATGGAGCCTGCGTCTTCGGGAATTCTACAGCATAGTCGCCTACAAATCAGGCTGCAAGCACTCCGATGCAGACTGCTTGTCACGAGCCCGCGTTGATGCGCCGGCGAAGGAAGACGAAGAAGCCTTTTTGGGACCGGTAAGCTCCAGCAGCTTTGTAAAACAGCAGCGATCAAACCCTGAGCTGAAAGCGCTAGTCGATTACTCAAAAGGAAAGGCCACGTCCCCTCCTGCTGCGTTCAGTCGTCATTTATCATTGTTGGCGTTAAACAACGGCCTCCTTGTGAAGAAAAAAAGTTGGCAGAGGCTTAGCTTGGTTAAGCCCGGTAGCTTGCGAAAGCATCCTTAGCAGTAGCACGGCCGCTCGATAGAAGCGCACTAGGTGCGGCCTGCTACGCCGCCCGAAACTGGCGGGAGGCGCCTACTTCCAGTCGCCACCGCCGCGGCGCCACCGTTCGGGGACAGCCGCGCGCGAAGAGCTGCGCCTGGCTGCGCTTTGAGGGAGGCGTCGGCGTGGTTGAAGCCTTTTATTTTAAGGATATAAGAGCTCCGCTTCACACAATTTGGCAAAAAGAATTAGTATATACTGTCATGTCTAGTGTGACCATGTCAGCACTTAGCGCTTGCTCCGCGAGGGTATATACTGGAGTGTAACCCAAAAAATATATAGTGACGGTGGTTCAAGGCCACTCGATTGGAGAGCTCGCATTAGTGTGATGTTGCATTCGGATCCAGTTGTGCGTCACATTAAAATGTGACCCGGCTGTGAACAATGCGAAGCTGTTCAGCTGCCATGGTAGCCTAATGCATAACCACTTAATTAACTATGTCGCAAATTCCATGTGTCATTTTCATACCATTTACTCATTCCTGCATACAGCTTTTATACACAAATTGATGTCAACCTGTTCTAAGCTGCCAGCGCTATCCAATAAAAAAATGTCCTATTATGAGCAACCTCTGTGAAAATGTGACATGAAACCAACCTTTCTATCTCATTGTGACAAATGTTACGGTGAAACTATGAAGACGTTTATTAGGTTAAATTTAGATGATAACATTGCCCATACAAAAATTTCCTATGGTCAGCTATATAAAATCCTTTGTATGGTCGGCTATAGAAATTTGGCCCAAATATCTATAGCCGCTTCTATGGCTGTCTTTAGGTTTTTCTATAGTCTATTCTATAGAAGTCTTTAACCAGTTCTATGGACCTATGGCTCCCTATTTACTGCAGTCTTTAGCATTTTTTAATGGTCAGGTATAAACGTTTATGGTCAGCTATAGAAAATTCTTTGTATGGTGGGCTACATATATTTGGCCCAAAAAGCTATAGCTATTCCTATGGTAGTCTCTAGGTTTCTCTATAGTCTATTCTATAGAAGTCTTTAACCTATTCTATAGACCTATGGTTCCCTTTGTACTGCAGTCTTTAGCATTTTCTATGGTCGCATACAAACGTTTATGGCCAGCTATAGAAAATCCCGTGTATCGTCGGCTATAGATATTTGGCCCAAAAAGCTATAGCCTGCTATAGAAGTCTATAACCTATGGACTAATTCTGGCGTCCTAATGTGATTGTTTGCAGTCTTTAGCTTTTTTTTGGTCAGCTATAGAAAATTCGCGCGCTCGTGTGTGTGGGTGTGTGTATGTGCGTGCGTGTGCTTGTGCATGCTCAAGTGTGTATGTGCATGTGTGTCATGCTCTATATCTGCGGACTTAATTTCAATTCCATGAATAAACAACTGAAAATTGGCCAGCAGTCCCCACGACTAAAACCATCATGGGTCGGATCGGAGGTACTCACTGCAGGCGTACTTCCATGCGGCGACAGTGCTCCCACCAGTTATACGAAGATTGTGACGTAATCCATTTGTCGTACAGCATTGTAGTTGATGACACACGGTTTCTCGTTGCACACAGCACACAACTCGTAATCAAGCTAGAGTACAAGTCGCACGAGGGATTCGAACCGACGATGTATGTTCTTTCATATAAGGGTGTACGCCTACTGGTCTATAGCTTGTCTAAAGCAGGTTATGTGACTTGCAGTCTGTAGCTTTAGAAGCATTGACATTTCTATAGACGACTAAAGATAACTGTATGACTACTAGTCTATAGCTTCGAGAGCATGCACTTTTCTATAGCCAGTTCAAGCAGCTTATATAACTTGCAGTCTGTAGCTTTAGAGGCATTGACATTTCTATAGACAGCTAAAGATATCTGTACGACTACTAGTCTATAGCTTCAGGGGCGTACTCTTTTCTATAGCCAGCTTAAGCCGCTTATATAGCTATCAGTCTGTAGCTTTAGAGCCATTCAAATTTCTATAGACAGCTAAAGATAACTGTATGACTAATAGTATATAGCGTTAGGAGCATACACTGTTCATAGCCAGCTAAGCAGCTTATATGGCTTGAAGTCTGTAGCTTTAGAGACATTCATATTTCTATAGACCGCTAAAGGTAACTGCATCGTTAGTAGTCTATAGCTTCAGGAACCTACACTTTTCTATAACCAGCTAAAGCAGCTTATATGACTTGTAGTCTGTAGCTTTAGAGACATTCAAAATTTTATAGACATCTAAGGATATCGGTATTACTAATATTCTATAGCTTCAGGAGCATAAACGTTTCTATAGCTTGCTAAAACTGATTCTATGGCTTGCAGTCTGTAGCTTCAGAGGAATTCAAATTTCTATAGACAGCTAAAGATAACTGAATGACTAATAATCTGTAGCTCCAGGAGCATAAACTTTTCTATAGCTTGCTAAAACTGATTCTATGGCTCGCAGTCTGTAGCTTTAAAGCCATTCAAATTTCTATAGACATATAAAGATAAATGTATGACTAATAGTCTATAGCTTCATGGACATATGGTTTTTTATAGTTATCTAAAGAGATTTTGTATGGTCCAGAAGCTATAGACAAAATGGTATAGAATTTTCTATAGCTGCCTATAAATATTTCAATGGCACTTTATAGCCGACTATAAAAGTCCATAGATAGACATAGCTGACCATAAACTTTTCCATTGAAGTACATAGGCCATTTTTGTATGGGTGGATCTTCGACTCAGTTGGAGACCTTAAACTTTGTACGCCAGAACACTATCCGTCATGGCTTCCCGCATTTTGCATGACCGGACAAAGTAAGCGCGCTTGATAGAGCCGGTCTGCCTCAAGGTGCTACGTATATGCGCCGAAAGTTTTTATTACTATTTTTATTGGCTGGTCGCAAACTCATACAATTTTGCTGGTTCGTAATTTTCAATGGAAGAACGCGCATCGAGTTTTGCTGTTGTGAAACTCTTAATTTTGATCACAAGAATGTTCACGCGTCAGAGTGCAACTGCAGCCGAGATTCAGTGAACAGCCGAGTACGCTCATTTAATGGCCACACAAAAAAGGAAGAAAATTACCGATTGCAACGGAAAACCTTTCTTGAGAGAAGTTTATCCCATAGCCATAAACATCGCTCCACTGTTGACATTTCGAGCCCAGCTCGCTATCAGTGGGGGCAGCAACTTAACGATATCTTGCATAGCGCCTCATCATGGGCACGATCATTGTTTTTATAGATTAGCTGCAGGTACTGTGTACAGTGAGAAAACAATGATGAAACCAAAAGTTTACACAGCTTGCTACTTCGCCGGACCTCTTCAGACTTCATCACCCTGCTAATGAAGGTCTCGTAAGCTAACAAAGCTTGATTACTTTCTTTGCGGGGTACATCAAGCCACCATTGTCTTTGATTTTCATTAACCTGTAACTAGTCCAGTTGACTCATATTTCCTGCAACAGGCTCTTGCTCGACTGACATTTCGCCTCAAAACTATTCCTAAATGTCGCATAAATTAAGCAACAACCTGGTAGGGATAAACAAAACTTGGGGTTCTTAAGTCTCCTTGAGGAGCATCGTTAGAGTGCCCGCAATTTGCTACCTGCTTATTCACCGTATCCCGTTATTACCGCCTCTGTCGCATATCATTAGAATGAAGCCTTAAGCCACCGCATTATATGAAATAGCACCCTACTCATAGTATATAAAGCCCCTGTTTACCGAAGCCGTACGAACGTGCCCTATAGGAGTGTAGTGTACCTGACTTGGGATCTAAGTGTCCTGAATTCAATAATTCCCATTTCACCCTTGCATCTTATTGGCTCTCTCTGGTTTGGCAGCTCCTGCCACAATGAACATGTCATGTGTTCTCATTGCGTCAAAGGTGTCTGGCCATATCACCCAATAAAGTGCCTCTTACCAGAGAGGTTTTTTTCTGACTTTCCACCAACAGAGCGGGCGCCGGATTTTCTTTGAACGTGGCTTTTCATTTTATCGCATCGGCTCAAACAGTCTCAACAGTAGAAACAAATGTTGTATGCACAGGCTCCTTTACTTGCAAGGCCACGCAGACTAGCGCGGCAAAATTTAGAACAAATTGCATGCTTATATAAAAAACCTTCGTAGCATTTTCTTATATGTTCTCACAACATAACCTGCGAGAAAAGCTTCTGGTGCTACCTCATCATGCTCATCTGCTTCGCAACATATTGTTAAAAATCGTAGTTCACTGGCCAGCTCCCTGATAACTAAATAGGTTAAACAGCGGGACGGGAACACAGGAAAAGAGGACGACACAACTAGCGCGGTTGTGCCGTCTTCTTCTCCTGTGTTCCTGTCACGTTGTTCGCACGGTTAACCTATAAATAATCACCAACAAGTCCAATCTGCTGTTTCTTGTAGAAAATTCAATGGTAGCTGATAGGGCATTATGCTTCAGCATCTGAATTTTTAACCTCAGCGCCGCTTTCATTTCAGAGGAAGCGAGTGCATTTCCACTCCTCGCTGCTGTCTTTGCCTGAAGCGAGCTCAGCAGATAAAATTAGAGGGTCTCTTAGATGTGTCTTAAGCGGAGGACGGCGAAAGCCTACTCTTCAACTATCATTTGCCACAGTTCGTCATTTCAAGTCGTCATTTGATATATTGGTCGTTTCTAAGTCATGATGAGTCTGCCTGCGTAGTCATTGTAGCCCTTATCACACATAACTAAGCAGGTTACTCATTTAGAAACAACAGTTTTCATTACATGCCGTCGTTTCATATATTGGTCATTTCGTAGTCATTAACAGTAATAATGAGTCATGCCTAGCTATTATAGTAATTACCATACATCACCAAGCAATTTTACTCATTTCCAATCAATTGCGGTCATTACATGTCGTAGTTTGATATACTGGGTCATTACAAATCATTTGTCATTATTAAACATTATTATTCATTACCATTAGTCATTACCTCTATCAATGTCCATTTATAACTTTTATTGATTACCTTTCACCTTCAATCATTTCCATTTTAATTCTCCCTGCTTGCACGTCCGCTTTTGCGACTGGCACACCAGTACGCAGATGCGACGCACAGATAACAGGCACAGCTTCTGCGCATCGATTTTCGCTCCATGAGCCTAGAACGGCTTCCGCCTTAAAAACAAACGCATCCAGTCTCAACGTAACGTGCTTGCACACGCGCACACAAAAAGTTTCCGTTTACCACGCAGACGCGAGGCGAACGCGCCCAGAAAGGCAGCAAACCGCGCGCTCAGAGCCGGCGACCCCGGCGGCGACGTGTCCCCGAACAGTGGCTCCCTCAGAAGAAATAGCGGGCGCAACTGTAAACTCCCCAAAGACGCGCTTGCCCATTGACGGCGGCGCGACGCAGCAGGCCGCACCCAGTGCGCTTCCATCGAGCGGCCGTGGCAGTAGGCGGCATCGTAGTCATGCGCACCGCTGTTTCTCACGGACGGCGCGAGTCGGTCGCCGCTTTATACAGCTGTATAACGTCAAAACACCTGTGCCGCTCCTGGTGGAGAGAGCGGGAGTTAGGCCTCCGTTCATGCGCACCGCCGTCTCTCACGGACGGCGCGAGTTGGTCGCCCAGCTTTGAGGCGTGACGTCACACAGAGGTCTTGCGGAAGGTCATTTCATGTGCACCGCCGTCGCACCGCAAAGACTTGAAAGTAAAAGTAGTATTGCTTTCGCAATAAAACGTCTCACCCAACAGGACCGCGCAGCTTCTTGTTGTGCT
Organism: Amblyomma maculatum; assembly: GCA_023969395.1. Classification (NCBI taxonomy): domain Eukaryota; kingdom Metazoa; phylum Arthropoda; class Arachnida; order Ixodida; family Ixodidae; genus Amblyomma; species Amblyomma maculatum. Next base: position 23,892 of record JAJIZL010035309.1, read on the forward strand.
TAAAAGCTACCGGCAGGAAATTCTGAAGGCATTTCACGATGAGAACACAGCAGGCCACCTTGGGTTTACGCGCACTTTGCGTCGCATCCAGGAGAAGTACTACTGGCCGCGACTGCCAGCCGAAGTTGCCTACTACGTGACGACCTGTCGTGAGTGCCTACGACGCAAGACGCCGCCGATAAGACCAGCGGGACTACTGAACTCGATTCCGTCCCCAAACCCTGCCTTTTCAACAAATTGAGATAGATCTCCTTGGCCCTTTTCCTACATCATCTATGGGTAACAAGTGGATCATCGTGGCCACTGATTACCTTACCCCTTACACCGAAGCAAAAACACTACCCAATGGTATCGCGGCAGAATTTCCCAAATTTTTATCGAACAAATGCTCTTGCGACACGGCACACCACAAGTGCTCGTCACGGACAGGGGAATGGCGTTTAAGACAGAGTTGACGCAAGGCATCCTAGAATACAGTCATACAAGCCATCCAGAAACATCTGCGTACCGTCCCCAAACCAATGGACTTACGGAACGTCTGAACAAAACGATCGCGGGCATGATCGCCATGTACGTCTCGACGCTGAATACAAGACCCGGGACGCCATCTTGCCATACGTGATTACACGGCACTCCAAGAGACGACAAGAGCGAACCCGTTCAAGCTTGTTTATGGCAGGGAGCCCATGACGACGCTCGATCGACGCAATGCTGCCGCACGTGGCCAACGTGACAACTTTGACGTGGCCGCCTACCTGCAGCGTGCAGAGGAAGCGCGACGACTCGCACGGTTGAATATTAAAGACCAAGAGCGCACCGACAGCCGACGATACAGCTTACGCGACGCCACGTAGAGTACAACCATGAGACCAAGTGTGGGTTTGGACACCAGTTTGCCGTCGCGGACGAAGTGAATAGTTTCTGCGTTGATACTTCGGGCCATACAGAATCCTTCACCGCGTCGTACAACTCGACTGTGAAATCATTCCCGACAGCACGACAGCATCACAACGGTGATGCGTGCGCCTTTAAACCTAGTAGTGTTTATGTTTAAGTTGCTTTATTTTGGAACATCGAGGCGATGATTTTTTAAAAGGGGAGTAATGACGCACAACCTTCAAAATTGAATTTGTTGTTTTTTACCATTCGCCGTCTTGCGGCCTTCTCACTGGGATTCTGGCACGCGTATCATTTCTGTATTCTTTGTTTGATAATGATGGATGTTGCGAGGCGCACCTTTATCAGTTTCGTTGTCGCGCAAGATACGCCAAGGTCTGTCTCGAAGATTCCGACTGGTCCCGTATGTTTCTACAATGTTCGAGCTTGTACTAGTGACAGTTTCAAACGTTATCCAGATGGTTCTGAGCCGGCTTTAAATTGAGCGTTGATATGTGCGACAGGCATTCGTGGTTCGACTATCGACGAGCACGTTTGTTGCTATCGCCGCCGCCGAGTTGCTTAGTTCTTTTGCGGGCGCAAGTTAGCCAAATAAAGAGTTCATTTCAGTACCATCGCGGCACTGTTTTCGTTTGGTGTGTACGGCCTTTTCACCACTACGTGACAATAAGCATGTCTTTCTCTTATTGCATAAGTCAGTGGGATTGATAGTAATGTAGCTTTCTGAAAGACCGTTTACTCGAGTGCAGAGCATGTGCAAGCGCCTTGCGAGATTCCTTCAATGTATGCCAATTTAGGACAACAAGGGACTATCGCGCAGAGAGAGCGGCTTCGTCCTCAACACCAGCGGGAGGTGGCGTTTGGTAAGCTCGTTGCATCCGCTGCTGTAAGTGTTGCGAACTTGTAGTCTACTTTATTGGCAAAGCTGACGTAGCAATCTTTTCGACGTTTATTGCAAAGAAGGTGCGGGGCTGTGCTGTTGCCCACCCGTCAAACGTACTAAAAGGCTGCATAAACCACCTTAGGACGGTACTCTGGACACGTTTTCTTATATGTGTTGTTGTTGAAAATATTTTAGCATACAAAATTAGTAGCTGAAGGGAGCCAGCTCGATCATACGCTTTTCGCCCTAAAGAGCCGGGGTGACACGGACGCCAACATTCGCCAACATTCACCAAGCGGCGTAATTGTGGTGAACACCGCATGCGTATAACAATTCTCAAACCCTTCACCGCGATATGAAGACAGCACAATATCTCAGAGGCACGGTCGAGAGAAAATACAACACATGAAATAGCTCGCACTTCATGGTGAATCCGTGCGGCGATGAATGAAAAGCATCTCTCGTAGTAAAGCCGCGTTCGGAAACTGCTCATAGGATTCATTCGCTGGGCGTTTGCGACTACAGTTATCATTAAATTGTGGCATAAAACTGAAAACAGAGACATCATCCTATGTAACTGGGACACTAAGCACTTATGAACGTTCGGCCCGCCCGAACGCGGCGCTGTCCTTCATCGTCGTCCAAATCGCTGTTGCGCCTGCTGCTTTCAACAACTTCCGCCATGCGAAACGGATTGTATGGTCTGCTGGCGTGCTAAAACAAACCACAAGATAACTCCACGGTGCGGGATACCTTCCACAAACAGCGCAGTAGCTTTTGAGCACTTTCAGCAGCACCAACTACGCACGCACTGACCAAGATGCTGTCGAGTTGAATCGGTGCGCACTTTCCGTGTTTGGCTCATACGTGGTGCCACCATAAAATCAGTATGGCGGCGTCCAGGCGTCGGAACTAAAATCGCGGGGTAGCGGCGACAATGCTGAGGTCCCGTTCAAGGCTGTTGTGCGCCCATTGGGTGCTCGTTGTAGAGGGGTCGTCGGGCTACTAAGCGGATCGGCGCGTTGTCGGCTTGTAAATGTTTGCGGCTAGGTAATCGTTGTCGTCGTCTCTGTGTTGTTCGGCTTCGACGAAGTGTCTTGCATCGTTGGAGGGTTTTGTAGTTTTAGTCGTCGAGCAGCCACACCTGCAGATGTTGCTGCATCTAGTTTCCCTTATGGGAACTATGAAACTGGTCTCGCGGCACGGAGCAATCATCGGCGCGCTGTAGGCTTGTCATAAATTTTTGGAGCTCGGTAATCGTCGTCGTCTCTGTTTCGGCTTCGGCGAAGTAGCTTGCATAGTTTCCCCCACGGGGACTTCAAGTCTGGTTCTCCGGCTCGAGCTCGAGAGAATTTTAGCTGCGGGGCGAAGGGGAGCAGGGGCGCTAGAGTGAGTCCAAGTCAGAAAGGTTCTCGGCAATCTTTTTTGGGCGCTCTGCTACAGGGAACAACGAAGGAGAGCCCGCGACGACCAATCTCTTAGTACGGGCAGAGATGACAGACAAGCACAGCTTCGCCACTATAGTAGTACAACGGCCGGCAGTCAGCGATTCGTCAGAAGTCCGTTCGGCGGCGCCTAGTTCTGGACTGAAGCCGACTTGAAGGTGGCATTCGGGGAGCGGCTACCGCAGGTTCTTCGTAACGTACTGTTGTGGCTGTGCCATCGTAGGTAAAAGTTCCGCCAGCTCTTCGCGCACAATGTCTCGAATAGTCTCATGCTGTGAGTCTCCAGAAGCATTGCTATTCCCTCAGTGCATATGGAAAGCATCGAAACAGTTGTGAGCGCGCACCGCCGGGCCCGCATGTCAAGTGCTCTCTTGATGGAAGCAGATTCAGTGTCGAAAGCTTCCACGGTTACTGCGCACCAGGCAGGCTAAGAGCTGTTACTTCACACCCTTGATCAATAACTGCACTTTCGTCTCTTCTGAAATGTTTGGATCTACGTGGCGGAACAGGAGCTTCATCGCATTCGTGTACATCATCTCACCTTGTTTAGAGTGCCGGATGCAATTATGCTGAACGAGATCGGCCTCTTTTGCAGAATGTGCTATTGAATGCCTGAAGAAATTGTTTTGACTGTGTCCCATGTTTGTAGGCGAGATGCATCATTTACACACCAGTTCCTCGCAGAGTACTTCAGGGCGCACCAGATATGGCGTATCTTCACGTTATCGTCCAAGGCATTGAAGGCCACCCGCCTGAACGTGTACAGCCAGTATTGGGCGTGTTAATAGGGAAGGCCATAAAAACGAGGCGGGTCTACCTGGTGAAGCAGAATATTCGCATCTGC
>JAJIZL010035309.1:32960-49978 GCA_023969395.1 Amblyomma maculatum
GTGTGTGTGTGTGTGTGTGTGTGTGTGTGTTTTGGGCAGCGCTTTGCGGGTTGAGTAAACTGACGCAGTAAAAAAAAAAGAAAAACGAGACAACGCCTTCTACATGTCTCAGGAGGTTTTGCGGCAACACTGGCTAAGGCTGCGTGCCGATCGCGAAGCGAAGTGGGGACGAAGGGGTATGCCGGGCTGCCGTCAGAAGCAAAGGTGTTCTACGCGCTTCGATCGCTACTTTGCGATCGGGAGCTCTCGGCCAACAGCAGTGCGACCATTTGAATCCGGCAGTCGTAGAGACAAATAATTCGCGTCCGTAAGTGCGGGCTGAGTTTTCCCTCCTTCTACATCAGCGGAAGGGGAGCAGACGGTGGCTGACTGGGTCGAGTGGTGTCGGATTCCATGTGTCATCGGCTGCGTCCTACATTGACAGCTATTCACGGAAAGGTCGCGCATACTCACGACGCTTGAGCGGCCGATAAGGCTACGGACGCTGCCCCGCTACATAGGCAGGCGCGGACGCGCCGGCGCGGTGCCGGTATCAAGCAGCTCGTTCGTACTCGCAACGGCGGCAGCAACTCCTCCGTCAAAGAGCTAGCGTGATTCGGACTGCATACTACGGGCGTTGTAGACGTCGTTATTAGGATATTTGCCACTCTGTGCGAAAGGCAGAACTTACAAAAACTTCACAGCGAGCGAGAAAGCAGACGACGCCGCCGCGCGCGCAACACCATCTAGCGGCGAAGAAAGGTACTCATGAGCCAAGATAATTGCTTGGCAGTTGTTAACAGGACGCTTCTAAGAATATTTCAGTCTATTATTCACTAGTTTGCATTAATATGTAATTATTAGATTTATTTCGTGCTTAACACCACTTTGGTACAAGTATTTGGTACCAGAAAAAGCCACATGCTCGTGATGGACACGCCTACAATCTGGGGCCATCGCTGATTGGCCGCTGTCTTTCCCGTCTTCGCCGTAAGGTGGCGCCCGCTGTCTTGCTGACGTCAAATTGACGTCATCTTGAAAGAGAACGGTTCCCGAAAGGAACCTCCGCTGGATATGGCCCCAGGCGTCGAAACTAAAATCGCGGGGTAGCGGCGACAATGCTGAGGTCCCGGTCGCGGCTGTTGTGCTCCCATTGGATGCGCGTTGTAGAGGGGTCGTCGGGCTACTAAGCGGATCGGTGCGTTGTCGGCTTGTAAATGTTTGCGGCTAGGTAATCGTTGTCGTCGTCTCTGTGTTGTTCGGCTTCCACAAAGTGGCTTACATCGTTGGAGGGTCTTGTAGTTTCAGTCGTCGAGCAGCCACACCTCCAGATGTTGCTGCATCTAGTTTTCCTTATGGGAACTACGAAACTGGTATCGCGGCACGGAGCAGTCATCGGCGCGCTGTGGCCTTGTCATACATTTTTGCGGCTCGGTAATTGTCGTCGTCTCTGTTTCGGCTTCGGCGAAGTTGCTTGCATAGTTTCCCCCACGGGGACTTCAAGTCTGGTTCTCCGGCTCGAGCTCGAGGGAAATTTAGCTGCGGGGCGAAGGGGAGCAGGGGCGCTAGAGTGAGTCCAAGTCTCGGCAATCTTTTTTGGGCGCTCTTCTGGCAACGACAGGGAGCAACGAAGGAAAGCCCGCGAAGACCAATCTCTGTACGGCATTTACGACAGACATGCACAGCTTCGCCACAATGGTAGCACAACGGCCGGTAGTCAGCGATTCGTCAGACGTCCGTTCGGCGGGGCCTAGGTCTGGTCTGAAGCCAACTTGAAGGTGGCATTCGGGGAGCGGCTACCACAGGTTCTGCGTAACGTACTGTTGCGGCTGTACCATCGTAGGTAAACGTTGCGCTAGCTCTTCACACATTGTCTCGAATAGTCTCATGCGGTGGGTTTCCAGAAGCATGGCTATTCCCTCAGTGCATATGGGGAGCATCGACACAGTTGTGAGGGCGCACCGCCGGACCCGTATGTCAAGCGCTCTCTTGGTGGAAACAGATTCATTGTCGAAAGCGTCCACGGTTACTGGCGGACTGCGCACCAGGCAGACAAAGAGCTGTTACTTCACACCCCTGATAAATAACTGCACTTTCGCCTCTTCCGAAATGTTTGGATCTACGTGGCGGAACAGGAGCTTCATCTCCCCCGTGTACGTCATCTCACCTTGTTTAGAGCGCCGGACAGAAATATGCAGAACAAGAGCGGGCTCTTTTGCGGAATGTGCTATTGAATGCTTGAAGAAATTGTTTTGACTGTGTCTCATGTTTGCAGGCGAGATGCATCGTTTACATACCAGTTCCACGCATAGTCCTTAAGGGCACAGCAGACATGACGTATCTTCACGTTATCTTCCCAGGCTTTGAAGGCCACCCACTTGAAAGTGTACAGCCAGTATTCGGCGTGTTAATAGGAAAGGCCATACAAACGAGGCCGGTCTCGCTGGTGAAGCAGAATATTCGCATCTGCCGCTTGTGGGCTCATAGTGGGGTTTTTGAACCAATCGTTTTGGTCATGGTTCGTTTTGTTCAAGCATCAGGCATTTCACCTCAGTATAGCCTAGCACTAGACCGGAAAAAAGCTTGCATTCGTTAGAAACCTGTGGGTACCCGGCGGCACCGGGTTTCGAACCTGCAACCTCCCGAATGCGAGGCGGTACGTCGGGGGTGCCGTAGGGATCAGTTCTTGGGCCACTGTTATTTCTGGTTTTTAGCAGTGACGTAACTAATAGCATTAATTACAGCAATAAACCTTTTGCAGATCACTCTATTATTTACGAAAGAGTCAGCACCCTCGATGATCACCCGTTGTAAATAAATATCTCAAACAAAAAACCCAAAGGTGTAACCCATGGCAAATAACAATACGCACTCAAACATCTGTCTACATGACCGGAAAAAAAAAGTGCACCGTCGCTCTTTTCGTACAAAATAGGCGGCGGGCCACTAACAGAAGTAATGCACCATAAATATGTCTGTGTCACGCTGTCATCTGACCTGAGGTTGGACTCTCGCAACACTAACATCGCATCAGCTGCTGGGCGAAAACTTTTTACGGAGACGCCTAAGATACAAACCAGTAGCAACTAAACCCCTGGCATGAACAGCATTCATAAGGAACATCTTAGAATACGCAAAAACAAACTGGTTTCCTCAATGAGTAACAAACATACAAAAACAACAATCTTTTCAGCGCAAAGCATTACAATTGACATCTTAAAATAAAATGCACCGATTCTCTAACTTTGCTTGCACCTTCAAGCGGCATTCCACCATATCATCGAGAGCAAACCAAACGCGCCTGAAGTTTTCCTTTCAGTTATTCATCACCATCATCAGCCTGACTATACCCACTGCTGGGCGAAGGCCCCTCCCATATTTTTCCACTTAACCCGGTTCTGTGCTAGCTGCATCCACTTGACCACTCCGAACTTCTTAACCTCATCCGCCCACCTAACTTTCTGCCGCCCCCTGCTACGCTTTCCTTCCCTTGGAATCCAGTTTCTTACCCTAAGCGACCATCGGTTATCCTCTCTTCGCACTACATGTCCTGCCCATGCCCATTTCTTCTTCTTAATTTCCACTAGAATGTCGGTAACTTGAGTTATTTCTCTGACCCACTCTGCACGCTTCCTATCTCTTAATGTTACCCCTTCCATTTTTCGTTCCATAGCCCTCTGGATTGTCCTCAACTTAAGTAGAACTCTCCTGGTTAGCCTCCCCGTTTCAGCCCCATAAGTGAGTACAGGTAAGATGCAACTGTTGTATACTTTCCTCTTGAGCGATACCGGTAAGCTGCTAGTCATAATCTGCGAGTGCTTGCCAAATGCGCTCCATCCCAATTTTATTCTTCTTGTTATCTCCTATTCATGGTCCGGATCTGCGGTTACTATCTGTTCTAAGTAGATATGTTCGCCTACTACTTCCAGTACTTCGCTACCTAATGTAAACTGCTGCTCCTTCCCGAGGCTGTTGAACATTGCCTTAGTCTTCTGCATCATTATTTTCGAGCCTACCTTTCTACTTTTCTTGTCTAGGTCATCAATCATTATTTTCAGTTCATCCCCCCAGTTGCTTAGCAAGGCAATGTCATCAGCAAATCGCAGATTACTGAGGTATTCACCATCTACCCTTTTCCCTAACTGCTCCCATTCCAAGTCTCTGAATACTTCCTATAAGCAAGCTGTGAATAGTACTGGGGAGATTGTGTCTCCTTGCCTAACACCTTTCTTTATGGGAATTTTGTTATTTCAGTTATTACGTACCCAGTATAAAATAGATTTATAAAAATACCTCACTTTGTCACATTCAAGCACTCTTTCTTTCCTCTCTCCATCACTGAATGGAGTTGCTTGATCATAGCATTACTGGCGCGCAATCTCTCTTCATTGCTATCAGAAGTAGAGCATTTATTAAATGCGTGACAGTGGTGAAAGAGCCCAACCTGCTACCTATTGATAGCAAAACTGTCGTGTGCACAACTCTATAGTTTTTATAGGTGTACTGCATTGTGAAGCTGTGTTTTTATCGCGATAGCGTTAAGGGCCCTGTGTCGCTGAAAAGTCGGTGTCGTCGTCGGCGGCCGCCGTCCCGCGTCGTCCGGCTTGGCCGTGAGCGAAAAATCTCAGAAGCATTAAAAAATAAAACTGAGTAGGAAAAATCGCCGACCTGAGGAATCGAACGTGGGCCTCCGGGGTGCGAGACGAGCACGCTGACCGCTCCGGAACGCCAGCTAGATTGTTTGAAATGGACAAAGGCGCGTCTATTGATTGCAGTGTTGTCTCAGAGAAGTCCCTTAGAGAAGTGTATTGTGGCTTATAATAATAATTATGAGCATGTAAATTACAGGATTACAGAACACGCAGACAAGCGAGTGGCAAATTATTTTTCCGCTGAACTTCCTTTTTGCTCGGCGTGCGCGTAGCGCTATCATGCGCATGGTGCACTGAATAAGACAAGGCATGGCCTCCGAGATAATCGCGCCGGCTCGGATTGGCAATGAAGTTGCCGACGAACTACGACTGCAACTTGATGCCCGGGGGTTCCGGCAAGGCGGCTGGCAGCGCGTCTACGTCACTGAAGGATTAATAAATAAAAATAAGTATAGCAAAAAGCACAACAACCAAATGAGTAGACGGTGCGAACGGGGTGCGATAACGCTATCGCGTTCCATTCTTACAGGCGAAGCTTAAGCGTCCTGTATTTTTTTTTATTGCAGATTTTGTTTTTGATTTCTATTTATTTTTAGCACACGTAAGATTTCCCCCCGTTTCCCACACCAGTACGTTTATATCCTGCTGTGCTGTCGATGGAAAATATATAGCTATGTTCTCTGCTAGAACTGTACTAACAGCTCGCTGCTATAGTCTTCGAAGTAGCCTGGCAGTATTTCAAATAAATAAATAAAGAAAAATAAAATATTGACAGTGCGTGTGCTTGTCTATTGTAGGCGAAAGAGCAGGCGGAATTCTGGAGACAGGCCACGTAGTCGGCGGCTGTCCTTATAAGCAGGCGTGTCTGCCCTAGGAGTTCGTCCTTCGCTGCAGTCGCGCCTTGAAAGGGACGTCCGGTACAATAAATGTATACCGAGCACCTTCTCGAGATGTCACGTAAGCGAAAAGATGGATAAAGGCCGCAAAGACGGTAACGCAAAAAGCCGGCGTCGGCGTTGTCCAGAAGAATGAGAAACCAACTGGCCGAGCTTTCTACGCTTTGTGATATATCGTCCAGAGGTGTCCGGTCCGAGCGCGACACGAAACAGATCTACGTTTTCGGCTTCTCTTCATTGACCTCATCACACTGGCGTCCATATGTGCTCAGTTACCCCTTGCCGCGCCTACATGATGCTCACATGGGACAAACAGCAAAAAGACCAATTTAATCTTTCCAGCATGATCCCTAGAGGGGGCCCTCATGAATAACAAAGTGGTTACCCCAGCCCAACTTGCCCTTTGGGCTTCAGCAGGGCACCGTACTGAGTGCCACTTGAGTCGAGTTGAGCGCTGCCGTTTTGGTGTACCTTGGCGCGTCCTACTGCGAGATACCGCTCTACAACGTGGTAGATCTGCTTTTGCAAACACCAGTGTCTGCTCTCGCGCCACCATCACACTCGTCTCGTGATATATGCTCGATGCTCAACACGCACGCCGCCATCATCGATCGGATGGTTCCCTGAAATACCTGCGAAGCGTTCCTTGCTCCACTAAGCTTTAAACAACGGCACCAGGCACGGCCGCAACGCCTCCGCAGCACATCCTCATGATCTAGACGCGTATTGCAAACCATATTCTGTAAGAGCACTCGAGCAGACGATGCTTTGGCGCGTCGGGTCTAATAGGTGTCTGAACATTTGCCACGTTATTTTACATCCTAGTTGTCCATTGTGTAGCTTTCTATCTGTCTTTCTAGTTTCGCTGTACGTTTCCTTAGCGGACTTGGATGTTCGTGCTTCCTCAGTCTTTTTTTCAGGCTGAGTTGGGCTTCCCACATATGGAGTAGCTGCGAGTCGGAGGTTTGGCCCTCCTCTTCTATCGGCATTTCCGAAGGTTGGCAACCAAAGCGCAGCTACTAGTTGTCGGATACTTCAATGCCCCGCATTCGGAGTGGGGATAAGTTAAAGCCAGCAAAAAGGCAACATAGTATGGCAAGCGATACGTAACATAGGTCTTTCCATATTAAACAACCCACAGGAATGCACGAGGCTAGGCAATAGCATCAGCATCGACACGTCCCCGGACCTCACCCTTGATAGGAATATAATGGGAGCCGAATGGCTAAACATAGGTCACACGCTAGGTAGGTATAGACACTGCCTTTGAAACGGCTAAGCACAAAGCAATAAGTAGGAGGACACATATCCCGGATTGGATTAGATTCAGAGACCTAAGAGAGCTAACAGCCGAAACAAATCACGAATCTCGATGATTGGATCGAGTCACTTAAAAAGGATATTAAGAAAAATATTTCGAAACCTTCACGACATATTGAGGAAAGCAGTAAAGCCGTCAATGCTTCATTGATTTTTGTTGTGACAGCAAACTTTACCGGCCCCAAGTCATGTGATGAAGAAGACGAGTTCTAGAACTTGAGGTTCTTGATGGGTGGGATTAAGGAATGTGAAGAATTGGGGCCACAGCCCTATAACTGTCTGCTAGCAGAATTTAAGGACCGCCGCAACGGATTTGCATAGAGGAAGGTAGGAAGAGATAAGTGGTAAGTAGGGGGGATGGAGGGAGGCGAAATTTTAGAGGGTGCTTAGGACCACTATGGTTCAATGAAGCGAAAGCCATTATATTGGGAGGGATCGTAGCCCTCCTCTAGTGCACCTCTATCCCCCTCTCGTCCCCCACTCCTACCGTCCTTCCCTCGTTTACGGTGCGGAGCAATTTCGACCTGCGGAGTAATTTCGACCACCTGGAGATCCTTAACGTGCGCTGACATCGCACGTTAGAGATCCCCAGGCAGTCGAAATTACTCTGTAGCTCTCCACTACCGGCTCCTCTTTCTCGCTCTCCACTTTCACTCCCACTTTCCTTCATTCTTTTATGGCGCGGCTGAGGAGTCCACAGAAAACAAGTGAGACAGTTGCCGCGCCTTTCTTATAAATCAATCAATCAGTTTACGGAGCGGTTGAAGTTTCCGTGCAGAAGTGAGCTGTTTGCTGTAGTCTCCTGTACTGGGTCTGTTTGCTATGTGGCGTGGTGTGGCCACGAATGCCTGGATCGGATTGTCGGCGTGGTCAGCTTCAATATACTGTGGAAGAAGGCCAGGTCGAGACGGCAAGGTCGAGACGGCAAAGCAAGGGATGCCGTGTCTGGCGTTTTACTCCGATGACAAAGCCCAGGCGCGCGCCGGAGCCGGCGCCGCGGGACGATGATGATGGTATGTACAAATGAAAGAGGAAGATCATGGAATGAATAAATTAAAGAACATCCACGGAAGGCTCACACAATCTGCCCGGGGGGTCGGAAGCGGCCAGCCTGGCCGCTCCTAACTAAGCGATGCATCGCGGCGCACAAACGGTTTCAAGCGAGAAACATGAACAATTTCAGTTCCACGGTGGCGTCGATCAGCAGGGGTATCAACAGGCGTCACTTTGTAGTTCACTGGGGAAGTTTGGCTTATGACCTCATAGGGACCTATGTAGCGGTGGTGGAATTTGTCACTAAGGCCAGGGGTGCGCAACGGTGTATAAAGCAGTACTTCGTCGCCAGGACGAAAGGAGACCACTCGATGTGTAGAATCATAGCGAGTCTTGCGGTCTTCCTGGCACGCTGCCGTGTTGAGGTGGGCAAGATGACGGCATCTGGCCACACGAGATAAAAAATGGGTAGGTACTGATGTGGAGTAGTTGGGCGTAGAGAAGAAGGAAGCGTCGAGAATGGTAGTGGGAGGACGGCCATAAACGAGGAATAATGGAGAATAACCGGTAGTCCGCTGTACTGCTGTGTTGTAGGCGAATGTGACGAACGGTAGAATAGTGTCCCAATTTCGATGATCTGGTGTGATGTACATGGATATCATGTCTGACAAGGTGCGATGAAATCGCTCAGTCAGACCGTTAGTCTGGGGATGGTAGCTTGAGGTTGTCTTATGAAGGGTGGATGACGCTTGAAGAACTTCGGCAACGACTTTCGATAAGAAGGGTGTACCGCGGTCACTTAGGAGCACCCGAGGAGCGCCATGACGTAATACAATTGATCGCAAAAGAAAATTGCTACTTCTTCAGCGGAACCAGTTGGTGCAGGTGCTGTCTCAGCGTAGCGTGTGAGGTGGTCGACAGCTGTTATAATACAATGGTTACCCCCATCGGAGAGAGGTAGGGGACCATATAAGTCAATGCCGACTACGTCGAATGGCGTGGCGGGACAAGGAAGAGGTTGTAGAAGGCCAGCGGGCGAAGAAGTCAGTCGTTTGCGACGTTGGCACAGAGGGCAGGATGCGACGTATTTGGCAACGGTGGAAGATAAGCTAGGCCAAAAGAATCGTTTTCTCACGCGGTCGTAGATTTTGTCAAAACCAAGGTGGCCTGCAGTAGCGTCATCGTTGAGAGCCGCCAGAATACGTGGGCGAAGCACACGCGGCACGACTGGGATCCAGCGAGTTCCATCAGGGCAATACACGTAACGGAGTAGGATGCCATCTTCGAGCTTGAAATTGCGAAGCTGTCGGCGAAGCCTAGCATTGGGCGGGTCCGAAGCGCCGATAAGGCGGTCGATAATAGGACGGCAGTAGGCGTCAGCTAATTGGTGCGAGCGGAGTACGTGTTTGTGCTCAGAATAGTCAAAAGAAACTGTTGTGATATGCGTCGGGGGAAGAGATGGTCGGCTGTGGTCAGAGGTAGAAATGCGTTGCGAAGAAAAACAGCAGGCTGATTCCGTAAGTGGGCAGCGAGAGAGAGCGTCGGCGTCTTGGTGTTTGCGACCAGATTTATAAGTGACGTCGAAATGGTATTCTTGCAGGCGTAGAATCCAGCGGCCAAGTCGGCCTGTCAAATTTTTGAGTGAAGACAACCAGCAAAGAGCATGGTGGTCGGTCACAACTGTGAAGCGCCGACCGTATAGATAAGGGCAAAATTTTTGGACAGCCCAGACGACGGCAAGACACTCCTGCTCGGTAATGGTGTAGTTTTTCTCAGCTGGAGTCAGAGTCCGACTGGCAAAGGCAATCACTTTCTCACGCGATGTTGCATCACGCTGCAGAAGTACAGCGCCAAGACCGTGACCACTGGCATCGGTGTGCAGGATAGTTGGAGCGCTGTCACTGAAGTGGGCAAGAACAGGATCTGATGTGAGGACGTGCTTTAGGTCATTAAAAGCAGTTTCGCACTGTTCCGTCCATACGAAAGGGCTGCGTGCTTTAAGTAGCTCATGAAGTGGTGCAGCAATAGTTGCAAAGTGCCTTATAAAACGCCGGAAATAAGAGGCGAGGCCGAGGAAACTGCGCAAATCTGTAGTCCGTTGTGGACGAGCAAAGTTCAAGACCGCGATTGTTTTTTCAGGATCTGGGCGAATGCCGTCATGACTGACCAGATGTCCCAATATTCTAATTTCCTTCTGTGCAAAGCGGCATTTCTTGGTGTTGAGCTGAAGGCCTGCCGAAGCGAGACAGGTGAGGACTTCATTCAGGCGCGTGAGATGGTCATTAAAGGTTGTCGAAAAGACAACAATGTCGTCCAAGTAGCACAAACAGGTTCTCCATTTTAGGCCACGAAGCACAGTATCGATCATTCTTTCAAATGTCGCTGTTGCGTTACAAAGTCCGAAAGGCATAACATTAAATTCGTAAAGGCCATCGGGTGTTGCGAAAGCGGTTTTTTCTTTGTCGTCCTCGTGCATAGGTATTTGCCAATAACCTGAGCGAAGGTACAAGGTCGAGAAATATTCTGAGCCTTGGAGAGAGTCAAGGGCGTCATCAATTCGTGACATCGGATATACATCTTTGCGGGTAATTTTGTTGAGGGCGCGGTAATCAACACAAAAGCGTACCGAGCCGTCCTTTTTTTTAACTAGCACTACTGGGGAGGACCATGGGCTTGTTGAGGGACGAATTATATTGCGATGGAGCATGTCATTTACATTTTCTTCAATTACTTTTCGTTCAGAGAGGGAAACCCGATAAGGCCGTCGGCGAACGATAGAGTTACCTTCAGTAATGATGCGATGGTGCGCAACACTAGTCTGTCCCAGTGGTGTGGAAGTGGCATCAAAAATGGCTTGGTGGTGTCGAAGCAATGTTAGCAGTTCTTGGCGTTGGCTCGGCGTAAGTTTAGGATTAATAGTCTTTGCGAGAACAGAAAGAGAGACGTCTGACGAAACACGTTGCTGAGGCGGAGGGGCGGTGAGCACCATCAGGGAAAAAGGTCGAACATCCACCATGCAATGCAGAGAAGTTCCTTTTGGGAGCACGAGGGATTCACGTGAAGTGTTAGTGGCCACTACTGTCGCTGAGCCGTTGTGGAATCGGACAAGACTTGACGGGAAGGCGATGCCGCGTGCAAGATGACTATATGATGGTGCTATTAGTTAGTCAGAAACAACAGTAAGGAGTTTTTCGCACTGAGGAGGCAAAACAGTATCAGCGGCGGCAACGAGGGGATGATGTCGTTCAGGAAAGTCAGATGAAAAATCGCTGTCTGTCATATGGATAACACGCTCATCACAAGAAATTAACGCTGAAGCGGTTGACAAAAAATCCCATCCAAAAATCATCAGATGCGCACAAGGTGAGAGCACAGCAAACTGCACATGTGGCGGATTCCGTCGATAACAACTCGTACGGTGCACTTCGCTGAAGGGCGCAAAGGGACGTCACTGGCTCCACGGAGTTCAGGCCCATCATATGGTGTTGTCACTTTTCTGAAACGGTAGCACAAATCAGCGTGAATAACAGAAATTGCAGCCCCTGTATCAATCAAAGCTTCAACCGGTAAACCTTCAGCGATAACAGCAATCACGTTATACGGGCGATCAGGAGGACTTTTAGTAAGTTTGCAGAGTGCAGTTTGACCTCCGGAAACTGCAACACTTAGTTTTCCGGATGGCGGACAGGGAGAACGGTTGCGGGGCGGAGAGGGGAAACTGAGCGGCGGTATGGGTATGTGGACCGGCGTCGGGATACATGGTTCCCACGAGGCTCAGAGGAAGATACTGGAGGTGGGGAGGATCGACGAGGTTGGCTGGGAATAGGTCGCTGCTGATAATATGAGGGTACGTCACTTTCGAAGGCGTCGTAACCACGCCGTTCGTTTTGAATGCGTCGACGACAGAAGCGGGATATATGCCCTCGGATTCCACAGTAGTAGCAAACTGGGCGAGAGGGGCGCCAAGGTGCGTAATAGGGTGGCGTAGGCTGAGCCGTCGTCACGGCGTTGATGTGGTTGTAGGGCGGTGCCAGTTGGGGCGGCGGAACAAAAGGAGGGGGTGATGCTGCGACGTTTGCGTAAGTCGATGCTGGGCGGGTTGCAGGAGGGTCGGACACCATAGGCCGAGTGATTGTTGCCAGCTCATCTTTAATGATGTTGCGGAGACCGGCGTCATTAGAAGGTACCGAAGAATGATCGCACCCGTGTTGACAGACAGGCTTGAGGGCTTGGAGCTCCTCCCGGATGATGGCTCGAATCAGTGCCCGCAGATCTAGGTCAGCAAAGGTCAGTCCAGTAGCAATGCCGGGCTGCAATCGGGAGGACTGCAGCTGGTCGATACGTTGGCAGGTCGCAATAATGGCGCCAACGGTAGAAGGATTCTGGGCAATCAGGGTGTTATATGCCACTGAATTAATTCCTTTCAAGATATGGTGTACGCGTTCAGGTTCCGGCATGGTGAGACTAATACGTCGGCAAAGTGCAAGTATGGCCTCTATGTAAGACGCGTACGACTCATCGGGACCTTGGAGGCGAGAGGCGAGCTTATTCTTCGCGACCTCTATCCGAACTGCTGGGTCCGCAAAATATTGCCGGAACTGCTGCTTGAACGTGTTCCAGTTAGTGGTGTGGGGTTCGCGGTTAATAAACCAGGTTCTGGCGACCTCAATGAGGTAGAAAGAAACATTCAGAAATTTTAGAGCATCGTCCCATCGGTTGTAGTTACTGCAGCGTTCATAGGTGTCCAGCCAGTCATCGACGTCTTCATCGCGACGACCAGCGAACAGCGGCGGGTCGCGTTGTCGTGTGGGCACAGTCGGAGGGGGTGGTGCAGCCGAGGTAGAGGGTGCTGCGGATTCGTGGGTACTCTCGGTAGTCATAACGATGGTGGCAGGCGGTAAACAGTGACCGGAACGTAGCTCCAGCGAGAGGCAGGGCACAAAACAGCAAGGGGATCAAGTCCTACCTCCACCACTTGTGGAAGAAGGCCAGGTCGAGACGGCAAGGTCGAGACGGCAAAGCAAGGGATGCCGTGTCTGGCGTTTTACTCCGATGACAAAGCCCAGGCGCGCGCCGGAGCCGGCGCCGCGGGACGATGATGATGGTATGTACAAATGAAAGAGGAAGATCATGGAATGAATAAATTAAAGAACATCCACGGAAGGCTCACAATACGTGAATTGCTTGGTGACATCATGACTAGTTGTGACGGTATATCGCCCACCCCTTGTCCAACACACCAATCGGTCCATTGAACGCATCAAAGTTCACCAGCAATCTATAATTGGTTCACAGGAAAGGAAAGGCGCAGTATCTGTCACTGGGGGAATACCGCTGCTATCATCGTCACGGTATACAAGGTTAGTATGTTGTTCTTTTCATGACCAAGGCGCGCTCGCACCGTTTTGATACCTAAAAGCGAAGAGGAAGTTAAACTGCTCTCTGTTAATGGTTATAGGCCAATAGCACTAACAAACATCGACTACAAGGTCCTCATGCAAATCTTGTAAGGAGGCTTCAGGATTATCAAAGAGCTGATTGGTCCTTGTTGTTTTGTGGCTGTAGGAAGAAGGAAAAGAAAATGCACGGGCCTGCTACTGACTCTGTAGCTGAGCCACCTCAGCTGCTTCGTGTGGACAGGAGAAAATAGAGATAAAAGAAACAGAAGAGGGAGAGGGAGAGCATGACGCGCGCCGCATCTACAGCCGTCGTTCACCACTGAAGAAGTGGCGGGTGCACCGTGACGTCCTACAAAAGATAAAATTTGTTGGCAGGCTAACCCCCACCGCAAGCGGCAGCGACCTACCGGTCGCAGCCCCACCAGGGCCAGGATCAGCCACCCTTCACCTCCCCTGCCCGGTGCGGTGGCGCAGGGGTAAGACGCCCGACTACTGTATCGGGATTCCGGCTGCCGACGGCTGAGTTTCTATGGAAGCAGAACGGAGAGGCTTCCGTGCGCTGTTAGAGCACGTTAAAGATTCTCGGGTGGTCAAATTACTCCGTACCTCTCCACTACGGCTCCTCTTTCTCTTTCCGCTTTCACGCTTACCTTCCTCCCTTCTCTACGGCTCGGTTCAGGTGTCCACAGAACAAGTGTGTCAGCTAGAACCTGCGCCTTTCCTGTCCTGTTAACCGATTATTATTATTGATTGGGCCCCACCAAACATGTGGCGCTAAGAACGGGACGATCGACTCAAGCATCCATGTGGCAAGGATCATATTAGAGCTGTGTGACAGCGAAGGACTCCAAGTGGCTAGGCTGTAGATTGATCTCGCTAAGGCATTTGACAGGGTACTACCCGACATCTTTTTTCTCTTAATGGATCATATTAGTTCAGTCATTAGTAGTGGGGTCAGAATAGTGTACAAATATTGCACCACCAACCTGGTTATGTTTGAACTGCGAGCAACGCGGCGAATAGATGTACTTTCTTCTGCACTTTAAGGTTTCCTTTCGTCATCATTTCTTTTCGCGCTATTCCATGAACACCCTGCCGGAAAATTATCTACAGCGATGAAATGCGGTGCTTTAGGTGCCCCGTTTGTGAAGTCCTCTACACGCCTACACGGACGACGTTGACATGAAAATAACCCGAGAGTTTTGAGCTCAAAGTGGCAGCTTGTTAAATTGGACAAAACTGATAGATTGTGGCATGGCTCGCGGAACACTAGAGCAGCTGTTTTTGAAGAACATACACTTTTCCACAACGCCAAGCAGAAACTTTGGTGCGCCACGCGGCTACTATTGTGAAAACGGATCGGTTTGGGTCAGTAAGGCGGAAAAAATGCGAGAGCTAACTACTCGATGGGGTGGACGAGATGTGATTTCGAGCGTGCTACAATGCGCGATCAAAGACACCCTTTCCTTCAATGTTTTTTGTCCAGTTTATGTTGTCCAGTGCATTGCCGTACTTTGTTGTGTCATCTCTCGAAGGTAGACATTAAGAAAGATTGCGTTACCTCCGCGAGGTAGTTGCGTCTTACAGCTTCCTAGCCACGCGGCCAGAAGGGTAGATACTTGGGCTTGTTGGTACATGATCGAAGGGAACAAAATGTAGCGCACCAAGACAAGGACAGCGCTGTGTGTGTCTTCTTTCTCTGTCCTTGTCTTCTTTCCCGTCTCCTTGTATCGCTCGCCTTTCACTGCCACATCCGGAGAAATGTGTTAAAGCGAGTAAAAATATGTGGATTACGCTTCCAAAAAAAATCCTCCTTTCATCTCCGCACAAGTACCCTGCCAGTAAACACCTGGCTGAAAGAAAATGGCATGGGCCTTGGGGTACAGTTTCCTCTACAAAAAAGGCGGAGAACGTAAAACACCTCTTTGTTCACTTTAATAATGCCGTAATGCCGTGTTCTTCTGGGATGTTCTGCAACGCACACTGAAGAAAAATCTCCCGCTTAGATCATAAGGGATTATGTACTTACCTGTAACGGACGCAGAAGGAAGGAAGGAAAAACTTTATTTTGCCCTATATTGTTTTGGCGCTTTTTGGGACGTCTTCGGAGATGTCTCCTTGTTGCATTCCCAGGAGTCTTCTCCGTCGATTTCGTCCACTTCTACCCAATGGTCGGTTGCCCTCAGTCCAGAGCTCTGCTGGCCACTGCCGCCGTTGAGCTCGCTGCACCAGACCTTGCTGGTTTTCGCAGCGGTGGCTGGATAGAAGAATCTCCCATTGCTCCACACTCGGGTTTCGAATTGTAGTGACCACGTCTATGTTTTAACAGGCCCATAGCAGTATTGCAAAAAGGACGCATAAATATCATACGACACAGTTTTTGTGCTAGATTTACAAGCAATGTGGCGCAGTGTAATGACTTTCTTGCACTGCGACCATGGGACTCGATCTGTACACAAATATTTTGTGGACAGTGTTGCAAAACTTATGAAGTACTGATCGACAGAGGCTGCAGCGAAGAAACTGCCGCCCTATTTAAAAACTTGAGGTAAAGTTAGGAGTGCTATAGGTTCGTGAAAGCATGGCGTGAATTTATTCCAAAATATCATACATTGTAGTTTATTGTGTTATTGTGTTATATTGTATTGTATATTGCATTGTATAGTATTGTTTTGTAGTGTTTAGTTGTATTGTATCCTACAGACTTAAAGGCATAAAGATAAAAATCTGGGGCTTACACAGATGGTTATGGTGCTCGAATGGGGATCCACGGAATTAAGGTTGAATACTCGGTGAAGAAAATAATATATTTTTAACTGCGATCCCAGGCATCCTGGCCGATGACGCCACCAGGTGATGACGTCACAATATCGCGAGAAAGTGTAACACTTCTCATATGTGGATCGTCATGGTCATGGCCGTAAGTTCGAGCCATTAAAGGCTTTTGCCTTAAAAGGCTCTTTGAGACATTTACAGTGGATGAAATGGGTTCCTTGAATACATCGCGCTTATGAAACCCGTTTTTATGATATTTAACCGATTTATGATATTTAGCCGATGACGCAAAAAGGTGATGACGTCACAGTATCGCGAGAAAGTGCAACACTTCTCATATGTGGATCGTCATGGTCATGGCCGTAAGTTCGAGCCATTAAAGGCTTTTGCCTTAAAAGGCTCTTAGAGACATTTACAGTGGATGAAATGGGTTCCTTGAATACATCGCGCTTATGAAACCCGTTTTTATGATATTTAACCGATTTATGATATTTAGCCACTGACGCCAACAGGTGATGACGTCACAATATTGCGAGAAAGTGTAACACTTCTCATATGTGGATCGTCATGGTCATGGCCGTAAGTTCGAGCCATTAAAGGCTTTTGCCTTAAAGGCTCTTTGAGACATTTACATTGGATGAAATGGGTTCCTTGAATACATCGCGCTTATGAAACCCGTTTTTATGATATTTAACCGATTTATGATATTTAGCCGATGACGCCACCAGGTGATGACGTCACAATATCGCGAGAAAGTGTAACACTTCTCATATGTCGATCGTCATGGTCATGGCCGTAAGTTCGAGCCATTAAAGGCTTTTGCTTTAAAAGGCTCTTTGAGACATTTACATTGGATGAAATGGGTTCCTTGAATACATCGCGCTTATGAAACCCGTTTTTATGATATTTAGCCGATTTATGATATTTAGCCGATGACGCCACCATGTGATAACGTCCCAATTTCGCGAGAAAGTGTAGCACTTCTCATATGTGGATCGTCATGG